>BLKR01003765.1:0-132365 GCA_011170035.1 Teleogryllus occipitalis | reverse complement strand
AGTCTGGATCATTCTCATTTTCAGTTTCACATTTGCGTTGTTGTTTCCAGAAGTCAAAGGGCTGCACAGCGGTGTCGTATTCTTGGTAGAGAGCTGTTCTCTTGTTTCAGACGCGACGGTTCAAACGCCTTGAGAGGAGAAAAAAAAATCAGCGCGGACCGGGCGGGGCAAGGCAGGGCCTTCGGGAGACATTTAAGGAACACGCTGGGAATTTAAGGGCGAGGGGGCGGGTGTGGGGAGGGGGCAGGGGCAGCGGGGTGTAATGACGCCGTAGGCGGCGGGCCGGAGCTGGCGAGGGGCCAGACGTAGCACACTGGGCCAAAAGAGCCGAAATAACCAAAAAGTGATCAAATCTGTCCCCTCAAAATCACCGAGTAATTGGAGATAAGAAATACAATAACGACTGCCCTAAAAAACGAACTTGAAATCTACGCTGTAAAATGAACCTGAAACTGTACAATATTTATAGCTAAATTATTTTCATCTTTTGAAATTACGAAAGGAGATCTGCAAATTATAAGAAGTGATTAAAGATAACCACCTAAAAGGGGTCTCTCTAAGGAAGTATAAAATATTTCGTGACAATGCGTGTTTGCAGTTAACCTACAAAAGTGTGTCATTGACGAAACTAATACCGCGGAATGAAATTTTTTAAATTATTTTTAGACTTTTGATTTTTTATTTCAATGCTTGCTTAAAAATTGCAGAAATTGACGCGCTGGGGCCTGTTCTGCCTACCAAATTTTCGATATTAGCTAAATAGATAGTTTCTTCTTAATTTCCACCAAGCAAATAGACTATGTAATTGTAAGTCGAATTCAGCCAGTGTCTGGAGAAGAATTTTAGCGACCCGCTGCTCTGACCGGTATTTTTCTGTGTGTTTTCGATCAATAGTAGGCGAAATGTCGGAGCAGTACTAACACAAACGGGCCATGGACTGCACGCGATCTTTCCTTCCTCATTCTTGCCTTGCTTTCCCTCTTTACTTACACACACACACACACACACACACGCACACTTACACTCACTACACTACTACACATGTTGAGAGACCATTCGAGAGTTAAGATCGTGTCCCAGGTGGGGTGGGGCCCTCCTTCTGGGAGATGCCTAGTTTGGGGAAAACTCGCCAGTCGACAGGCAGGTCGGCGACGGATCTCACTTTCCAGCGATGGAGGAACCCTCCACTTCCCAGGCTACAATATGCGCAACATTGACTTACAACCGAAGTAGTGAATGTGCTAAATGCTCACTCGCCGGCCCACTGGCTGGTGGGGTGGGGAGGGTGGGGGCGTCCAGCGGGTATTTATCCGCGCCGCCTCGACGCGCGCAGCGGCGGCGGCGGCGGCGGCGGCGGCGGCGGGGGGGGGGAGGCGTGGCGCCTAGGAGCGGCGCCGAAGCGAGGGCGAGGGATGGGGTGCGCGGAAAGGCGGAAAAGCAGGGCTCTCTCCGTAGAGCTCTGCGGAGAAGAGAAGATTCGCAAAGGCCGACGAAAATGACTATGGACACAGCGAAACGAGAGAGGACTACAGGAACAGAATGGCGAGGAGGTTCTGGCAATGCTGGGGGAAACATGAAGTGTTTGGGAAACATACGACGTAGCGGCAATGGTTGGCACAAAGGAGACCCTCGTGAAGATCGGTGAGCGATGCAGATGAGTAATCCAGGCATGGCGCAGCACTTGGACAGAGGAGTTGGAGCGTGATGAGTAGCGGAGATGCATGACAGGGGAAGAATTGTGGGCATGAATGGTGGGAATACATGACGGTGTTGCATGCCCGGATGCAGAGCACGGTGGGAATGCTTGATGGGGATACATTTTAGTGATACAAAGCAAAGGGGATTGCCCGGGGATGCATTTCGAGGATGCACGGGGAGGATGCAAGGCGGAGATGCAGGGCGGGTATTCATGTCCATTCTGCATTGCGGAGAAGCATGGCGATGATACGTTGCGGGAATACATGGCGGTGAAGCATGATGGGATTCATGGTGGGAATACTTGGTGGGGATGCCTGTTTATGATAAATCGCGTAGAGGCATGTCGGGGGGATGAATTTCAAGAATGCAAGGAGGACACAGGGACAGGGCGGGGAGGGGGGACGAGGACGCAGAGACGGAGATGTACGCAGGGGAGGGACACGGACGCAGTGGCGGGTAGGGATACAGGGGCTGAGCGGGGACGCAGAGGCGGGGAAAGGATGCAAAGGCGGATCAGGGACGCAGTGGCGGGGCAGGGACACTGGGGAGGAACAGGGGCGCAACTCGGACGCAAGGATGGAGCGGGGACGCAGGGAAGGGACAGGGGCGCAAGGATGGAGCAGAGACAAATGGCGGGGACGCAAGGGAGGGGCGGGGGCGCAGGGGTGGGGCAGGGGCGCAGTGACGGGTAGGGATACAGGCTGTGGAGCGGGGACGCAGAGGCGGGGCGGGGAAAGGGCGCAAAGGCGGGGCACGGACGCAGGGGCAGGGTGGTGTTGCAGGGGGCAAGAACGCAGGGGAGAGACGGGGGCGCAAGGATGCGGCAGGGACCCATGGAAGGGGCGGGGTCGCAGGGGCGGGGAGCGGGTGCAGGGGTTGTGCAGGAACGCAGTGGCGGGTAGAGATGCAGGCTATGGAGCGGGGACGCAGGGGCGAGGGCGGGAAAGGGCGCGGAGGTGGGGAAGGGACGCAGAGGCGGGGCAGGGACGCAGGGGCGGGGCGGGGCGGGGTGGGGTGGGGATGCAGGGGCGGGGCGGGGACGCAGGGGAGAGACGGGGGCGCAAGGATGTGGCGACCACGCAGACATGAGGCGGGGGTGCAGGGGTGGGGCAAGGACGCAGGGGCGGGAGGCATGGCGGTAATGTTCGGCTGGAGAGCGCAGTGGTGAGGCTGGACGAGTGCGTCGGGAGGGCGGCGAGGCGCCGTAGGCGGTATTGCGGCGAAGGGGGCGTGGAGGGCGGGCGCCGGCGGAAGCTGTTGGGCGGCCTCCAAGTGGGGG
The DNA here is from genome assembly GCA_011170035.1 of Teleogryllus occipitalis. Classification (NCBI taxonomy): domain Eukaryota; kingdom Metazoa; phylum Arthropoda; class Insecta; order Orthoptera; family Gryllidae; genus Teleogryllus; species Teleogryllus occipitalis. The sequence continues at coordinate 129,388 of BLKR01003765.1, read as the reverse complement.
GTGGCGGGGGAGTGGTGGGCGGTGGGCGCGAGGATAATTCCCCGGGCGGTCGACAGCCGCATTGTGCGGCCGGACGCGGGCGGCGGTGCTGGCGCCGGCGCCTGGCGCCTGGCGGTGAGGGTGGGGCGGGCAAGCCTCTTTTCGGGGAAGAGCTACGGCGCAGGTTAAGAGGCCTCGCACCTCCCCGAGGCAACACCACCACATGCGTTCAACCACCGACACCAAGTGTTCGTGGATTGTAAACAACGCCTCCGACTGCGATCACACGTCGAGAGTCAAAAGAATAGAAGAAAAGAGAGTGGATGCAGTTCCGTTTGGATGATTAAAAATAATAGTTTGTACGCACCTAGTAAGAAAGTATAAAATGCAAGTATGACATAGAACCAAGAGAAAAGAATGCAATCAAAACGTTCAAATTACTCGAAAAGAATACACGATCAAAAGTAAAAGATTTTTGTAAAGTAATTCAGAAAAAGTTAAGTTGAAATATTGGCTTATTTCGAGTGTTTGTTTCAAACACCTAGCATAATAAACTGAACGTTCAAAATCTTGTAAACAAAAGAGTAAGTCGAGAATATGAAAACCAATTTCACCAAATAATAAACTGCAGGTGTAAAATTAGTAAATAGAAATATCATCAAGGCAATAATAATATTTTATATTATAATATAATATAATGAGTAATATTTTATTTACACATTAATTTGCATTCAATTGACTTCATTCAATGTTTTATACCCTTCTCTCTTTCACATTAAACACGTGATCATAACCCTTTAAAAATTACTCATTTCATATGTGGTTATATTTTACTCAATAAAAACCACTAACAGATCAATGACAGGCACTCACTACCCATTAAATGCAGAAGTAAAAATACACAAAACATTTTAAATGACGCGTAATCAACATTCGGTACAGGATGGGGATAGTGTTAAGAAGAGCGTTGGACAGTGAAATGCTGAAGAATGGAGGGCTGGGCAGTGAAAGGCTGGACAGTGGAGGACAGGGAAGTAGAGGGCTGGGCAGTGGAGGACTGAGCAGTGGAGGGCTGGACAGTGGAAGGCTGGGCAGTGAAGAGCGAAGCTATGGAGAACCGGGCAGTGGAGGACTGGACAGTGGAGGGGTTGGGCAGTGGAGGGCTGGACAGTGTAGGGCTGGACAGTGTAGGGCTGGAGAGGGGAGGAAGGAGTGTGCAGGAGGGTTAGCGAAGAATAGTCCCGAAAAGGGAGTAGCGGGAAATGGGATGGAGGACAGAACACGGCGAGAACAGAACTAGCGCATGTCAGCGCCGTTTGTTCTGCGCAAAGCGATAGCAGGCGATGGAAAATATTGTTAAAAAATTAGCAGTTGAGCGTAACCAAAGCGAACGAAACAAAATTAATTTATCGTCGTGTTCATTACCTGGGGCTGGAGCACAATCGCTGCAACACGACCCCGGAACGGGGGAGAGGGTGTTCTGTGAAAAAACCGCCGTCGAGTTTGGCGAGCAGAATGGCGCGCTCGTGCCAACTAATTGAATAAAAGACCGCAGCAAGCGAGGTGGCTGCCTCCGCCATTTGTGAATGATTTGATGGTAGCTTCATGTAACAACGTCGCAACTGAACTCAAATTCAGAAACTTAGAAAATATTCTGTCAGAGACAGTTAGACCGTGATGAGAACGTACTTTTTTCCACCTGCCATTATAAGAGAATGCATCGGTGATTGGGAACTGGTTGAGTGAATCATATTCGAAAATCGACTGCTATGATCAGTGGTGGTCTTTATCGTTTTTACGCACCTGACAGGACAGGAAACTGCACAATGGTCCAATAACTATGCTCGATCTCCCCTTGGTTCCTCTCTTTCAATATCGGGCTTCAATGGTCGCAGCAGTTTAAGTCCCTTTACTGAATAAATCAATCGATCCACCCATTCAAACATGCGCCCCCTACTTTACCTTGCAGCACAAGGGAATTATGGTCACCGCTCTTTTCTTTTTTCTTTATACAAAGTTTCATAAATCATACTCACATCGAAGAGTATTTCTGTTTACCAAACCAACACATATTTGACATCAAAAGCTTTTAATTTTTAAGTAAAACGTTTATAGTATTTTAATGCACATGGCATCAGCAGATTTTTCTTTGAGGATATGACCAGTGGCCTTCAGCAGAAAATGGTGTCCATCTAACGAGCGGAACTTTAAAATATACTTATACAAATTATTTCTGATGGTGTTATAACCCAAATCACTTCAGGTATCTCCTCCAGCAGTGCCTCCGAAGCAATAAGCTCTAAGTTCCCGTTTGATCTCGCAATATGTGTAGTAATGTAGGGCGCTTACGCATAACTTTGTGTACGTGTAAGAGTAGAGAAAGGGGCAAAGGGTGGGGAAGAGAAGATCGCGCGCGCTCCTTGGCTCGTTTGTAAAGGTACTGCTCCGGCATTCGTCTGGTAATGATCGGAGGAACTGTGGAATCTACCAATCAAATCAGTCGATAGCTCAAATTCTTCTCCAAACCAGGGCTGCGTTCCACATAGCTGTGAAGCTAATGCCGAATATCTCCCTCTGGATCCGTGGTATCCGCAGTACGTATGAAGTTTTCGTTAAAATAATACTTTTTATCTGTCACAAGCGTCGTCAACCCCTGTTAATACGCAACCCTGCATGTTTGTTAAGTGCACTTGTACCTACCTGTATGTTAAGAAATTTAACATCTTTAGCGATGGGTCTTAACATCCTTAGCAACGTAAACAACCATCGATTCATCGCAAGTCATATTTCTTAAGAAAAAACATGGCGATGGACAAAACAAATCAGATTCAAACAATTCAGAAGTAAATTACATTGATTTGGGTAATAATTATTCTTTATTGTAATATTATTTACAGTACAATTAGAAAAATGTGTATTAGGTAAATAACCCTTCTTTTCCTCGCATTCCACCAAATGAAACTACTCCGGTAATTGTATTTACTGACGATGTGAAGGTGTCGCCACTGAAAATCATCGCGCCAATTCTCCAACCGAACGTAATTTCTTTAGATTCAGGAGAATTATTTGCATTCATCCTTCTCGAACCACGGTATAAGAATATTGTTTATATAGATATATCGCACGCAACACCCCACAATATCATACTAGCGTGCCGCAGCAACAGGATTCGTGGGTTTACTATCGCAGTATTGTACATTTTCGCATAATTCGTTAGATTTTACGATGACCGATAAAATACTGAACATACCACCAAAATGTTAGTGTTATTACTGCCTCGTCCAAATTAAAAATCTCGGCTCTGTTACACTCCCCCTCGATTTTTAACTTTTGGCCTCGGTAGTAATAACACTCATAACATTTTAAGGTTTGTTAATTGCTATAATCGGCTATAACAGCACGTGTACTTTTGACTTCCAACGGAGGAATATTTTCAGCGCCAATTAAATACTTCGAACAAAGATGACCACCACTTAAACGAAAATGCTAGGAAGTGGCTGAAGTGACCACACATTTTCCTTATTTCTTCTGATCATTTTCAGGCGAACATCGCAGCAGTACCTCACAAGGAAACACGGTTGTTACTTCCCATAATCCAGACTTCATTTCCTACCTTGACAACGATGAATTTTGAATCTTCTTGAATGATCTTCCATACTCGTACAGCCCGTGTTCCATCAATCGATAAAATTTTTACAAGTATCCGAGAATCAAGATGCAGACCAGCTGGAGTTCTGGGAAACTATATGGGTTTTGTACTGGGAAAAGACAAAGGATAGTATTATTACACCAAATGACGCTACCATGAAAATTCAACAACGTTGCTGTATTCAGTCACTAATGTCGTCATTCATCAGCAGAGGTACTCTCTGATGCCCTCAGGCTTTCTGTTATGTGCTTTGTAAAGTATAGATCTTTACTGAACAGGCATATAGCGAAGGAGAGCGGTGCGAAGAACTACTGTTAGAAAGCAATACATTTCTGCTGCCAATAAGAATAAATTTCTAAACTGTAATTAAGCTAAATATACTGAAATAGCTGGAATGACTGTGTATCTAATGAAACATAAATGCAGCCCGAAGTACGGTCAACTTCCATTAATTTTATATTTTTTCGTAATACTGGACTGTAAACACATCTGCGTAACGAAACCCAATAGAGGAATGAAAAGGTAATCTTAATGGCCGCCAGCCGTTAAGGAATTAACGGCCGCCGGACGTTAAGGAATCACGTGAGCTTCAAAATATTTATTGAACTCTTGGTATTTCTTCTCTTACCGTAATTTCGTTTTTGTTGGTAACAAATCGAAATCAGCACTATTCGCTATCTCCACTAGATCTTCTGGAATATCCATCTCAAATTTTGTGGAAAATTTATCTTTTTAATGGTGTCAAACAAAGCCATCACGTATTAAACAATCGAATCGAAATGTCTCGCCTAGACCAATTTTATAGTTGGTCTTGGACTCACGTCTGAATCGATATAGAAGGGGGTTGCATTCTTACGTAAGCAAAGGCAATAACATTTTTATTTATTTTATTTCTCTTGTAAGAAGATGGTATTACGAAAAGTATTTAACGACACACGGCCGATAACACAAACAACAGTCTTGGTTGGTTATTTGCTGTCTATCGGCCTAATGACGTTTAATACTATTACTCTCTAGCAAGACATACATGGTTCCACGCATTACCAAGTGTGGAGAGGCTCTGCAGCCCACAGCTTATATTTTGATTCAATGGACACAATAGAAAAATTTGCTTAATTTTAATTTTAATGTGCTAAAATTAATACAAATTAAACTTTGTATTAACTGAATAATCATTTAGTATAAATGTTTACATGTTAACTCATTGAAACAAAACTTCGATTTCCCTGTTCTAACAGAAACAACTTTCGAATATTATTTGTATATAATATTAACGACAAAATATATTACATATTTATGACCAATTAAGGTTTCTCAAGTAAATATTTAACTCCATAACACATTATAATATAGTTTAATATTTTTCTAACACGTAAAATATTACAAATATTTTTAAAGTTTATTCTAAATTATCAATTTTCAAGTGAGAAGACCCGACTTTTTCCCCCAGCCAAAGACGCTGTAACAAATCAAATTCTATCAAACATTTGCAAAACATTACATAATAGTTTTAACAAAAAATCACATTGTGAACATTTCTTTTCAGCTCTTCTAAAAATTCTCAGTTTTCTAAAAATAAAGAAACCTATAAAAACAATAATCTGCGAGCTTCACCCCTCCCTTGATAACGCTAGGGTTAATGTTGAAACTGAGTATTTTGCGTAACTTCCTTTCCATGTTAGTAAGAATTATCCTTGCAGTGCACATATTTATATTGAGCATTGATGTATCATAAAATATCAATAATATGTCCATCACTATATGTAAGTATTTGGCATTTTCCTTCGCCTCTCTACATACTTGATTCTGCGTTGTCCTCTGTCTCTAAGTTTCGTAATACGGTTTTGACACCCTTCATTGCCTCCTACACTGTTGGAACACCGTCTCACTCTCCGAAGGCCCTTTTACTCGCTAAATACGTGAAGCTTTCGGTAGCGTGATGGCGCAAGGGGCTAATGAAACTGATCGCTTTCCGTGCGGCAGGGCGGGTATTGCAGTAGGAGTCGCACGCTTCCTGTCGCCTACGTAGAACACAACGCACTTTGTCCCGCGGAAAATCAAGTAACACCGAGACTGAAACTGAAGCTCGGAATCGCGCGTCGCCGCCGCCAGTTGTAACCCACGCAGGACACGACCTTCGTTTCCGCCGTGAAACTGAGTAGCATAAGGTCATCAGTAAGGTCCCCATTCCGAGTCCGCTACCTTCACCTAAGGGGAGACTTCACGATTAAGACCTTTGGCTGACGATATTTTTTCAAGATGCCTGGTGTTGGAATTTGTGGCACTGTGGCGATATATTATTTTCCAGATCTTGCAGAAACTCTTTTTCCAAATCTTGCAGAAACACACAATAACGATCTTTGAAAGAGTGAATAAAAGATATATAATTGTACGCGCGGAAAAATATTGCTAATGGAAAATACGGAGACACGACGGGGGGCAATTCTGGAATAGCTGTAGGATCATTAATACATAAATGTGCCCATTTACGATGTTCAACATTGCAATGATACGTGATTAATATCTGGATTTTCTTCACAAATATCGTTCCAAACTATCCCTGATCTTAAAATGCTCCGATGTGCCTATTCTGCAACCCTTTTGTATTTCTGAAATGGCACCGCGTCCTGTATAATTCATACGCTCCGCCACGTCAAAAAAGAACGCATCTGAACAAAGCATTCTAATGGCGATTTATGTCTTCCCAGACGCAATAACATTGAAAAGCAACGCCCGCATCGAAGGAGTTCTTTCGACGCCCCAGGCAGAAGACGAACGCGACCGTTCAGAGACAAACGGCCGGCGCGTCGTTGATGCGCGGCTTTATCGACGCGCAGCTCGATGCGCAGTTGTCCTCCGCCGCCTTGATCGCGCGCAATGATTCAGATGTCGCCGCGGTGGAGGGCGACAAGAAAGCAAGACGCCGCGCGGTGCCCTGCCGCAAAAAAGCCAAGTGGCCGCGTTAGGCAAGCGGTCTGTCAATGCCGCACGCCAACGCCAGCGCCGGGGCGAATGCCAAGGCGGAAAGGACGCTGCGAAAAAACAGCCACGCCCTCGCAATTTTTATTGATTGATTGATTTTTTCGTGTTTCCGGGCGCGTCAACTACTGTGGTCATTAGTCCCGTTAGTGTAGTGCATGTTTTTTTCGGGAGATGGCGGTGATCTTCCCCCGCTGGATGGCGAGATCTGGCGCCGACATACCGTCGGCTAGTGGGGTTTCCCCCTAACCAAGACTCTCCCACCAGCGGGGCACCGCCCCAGCCGGGACAAGCCCTAAGCTCCCGACCGGTCTCCCGGGATATGTGGTAGTGTAGTGCATGTTAGTGTAAGTGTGTGTGTAACAGGAGAGGATAGGACAAGGAAGAGGAAGGACAGATCGCGCGCGGTCCGTGGCCCGTTTGGTAGGGTACTGCTCCGGCATTCGCCTGGTGTTGATCGGAGAAACCACGGAAAACTACCGATCAGAGCAGCCAGCCGCTAGAATTCTCCTCCAGACAGCGACTGAATTCGACCTAGCTGAAAAGCTAGTGTCGAAAATCCTGCCGCCATCAGGACTCGAACCTATCGCCATTTTATAAGAGTACATTATGAAACGACGATGTAATGATGGGTGTTAATGCACGAGTGTGATATTAAGATACGAGCGAGGAACGAGCGAGTATCGTAAACTTCACACGAGTTTCATACCCATTACATCGAGTTTCATACGATACTTTTTCTACGACTTTTATAAGCTAAACTTTTACACTTAATCGTTTCGTGGCTGTTGATATGGAGGATTCAGCCAAGGCCACCTAGCGGATAGCTACCCTATCTGCCGCAGGTGGCTTTGGTTTACCAGTCCGCCTCTGAAAGAGTTCGAAAGTTGTGGCAAAAATTCGAAGGGTACCATTTTCGTTTTTTTCCTCTTATTTCTGGAGGTGCCAACTCCACTTCTGATTCACTAAACATTTTAAACTAAAGAATTGGCCGGCTTTTAAAGGTAACCACACGGTAGCCACATATAACACAAACTCACTTGCGTTCAGATCTTAACGTCAGTCAAATGTTCCCTCCAATAACTATTACTGAGCTAGTCAAATCGGATCAAAGTGAAATTACGATCCAATTTATTTTAAATAATATTCCCCGTAAAAATTATTGATAATAAAATAAATTAAAACTGACAAACACAATATAATAATATTAAATGCAATTTTGATGAACAAAATCGAACGAAACATATACTAGAACGATTCTCAATTATTAATTGTCAGTACTTGTTTGAAAACGTCTCTGTGATTGGTCAAGAACCTGTATCATAATGAAATCTGTATCGTAATGAGTATCATTATGCAACGGGTTGCAGCAATCAAATGACAGAAACCATTTTATGATGGATATGAATATGTTAAATTCTTTATTTTTTTAATAAATTGATCTAGCATCTATGATGAATTATAGTACGCTTAAAGAATAATTTTCAAATTTATAAGGAAAAGTATATGGTTATGAGGATATATCACGGAATTTCTTGAAAACTGCTCTTTTGAAATAAAATTACAGATTTTATGAAGATATAAATATAATTTTGACATTGTAACGTTCTGTCTGCAGTAATATAAGACAGAAGCTGAACAACATTTATTAAAACGTCATTTTTCGTTTTGATTTCGTTTGCAAATTTTTCCGCTTTACACATGAATTTATTTTAATTTGAGAAGATAAAATAAATATTCAATAATAACTCTGTGTAAGCGTATTAGTAGCATTCTAGCGAAAAAAAATACAAACTACCGTTTGGGAAATTGTAAAGTTCCACGTGTATTGGTGTCCGGGCTGAAATCAACTACGACGGTGAGTTAAGGCAAATTAACATGCTGAAGTGTAACAGTCGAAATACACCAGAAATAATCTAACTCGCGTCTATCACAACACGAGAACAATATCCGTTTCTTACAGAGATAGGAAGTAGACAAATGATATGTTACGACAGTGCATCCACGTTAAAGGTTTGATTGTGCGCGAGGGAATTGAAATTGCACTGCAGACAGCAAGACTCCAGGTACGCGGTGACACATCAACATCTGAACGAGATGATCTGCTCGAGTCTCTCCCATCACCTTTGGCTACTTCTAACAATTGTTACTCTGAATACTCTCCAATCTCCTCCGTACAGCAGTATATTTAATTGATGTAACTTCATCTTTTCTAAGCCTTCTCGTCCACCCTGCACTTGCAGACTCATGCGACCGGGGGGGAGTGTTTGCTGTCGGCGACGCAGCGCTGTAGGAAGTCGAGGTAAAAAGCTCCGTCGCTCCGGGGCGGGGCGGGGCGGGGCGGGGTGGGGCGGGGCGGGGCGGGGCGGGGCGGGCGGGCGGCGCGCCCCTTCGCCCGCCGTCCGGAGGCGATCGAGTGCCGGGTGGTGCCGAGTGGCGCGCAATTGCGCCCATATTTCTGCGCGCGCGGACAAAACAAGCGCCGACGGCCGCGCGCAGGGGGCGGGGCGCTCGCGAAGAAGCACTCGCGATACATCGCCGCAACAGAGAAGGGGCGGGGACGAGGCGGGGCGGGGCGGGGAGGAGCCATTTGTACCCTCATAGGCTGGGAGCGGAGTTGCCCACGGTAAGAGTGAGGCGGTGAAGGAAGACGAAGGACAAGAAATAAAGGGAGGAGGAGAATGTGGAAGAGAAGAAAGAGGAAGAGAAGAAAACGACGAGAAAAAGGAGGAGAATAAGGAAACAGAAGAAGTGAGAGAAGAAGGAAGAGAAACAGAGGAGAACGAACTGATGCAGATGAAAACGAACTAATGTAGAGGACAAGGAATTGACGTAGGGGAGAAGGAAAGGAGAAGGAAGCGCAACACAAGGAAGGGAAGAAGGAAGCCTACTTTGAATGAAAGTGGAAGAGGGACGAGAAGCACAGGTAATAGTGGAGTGGAGATATAGAGATAGATAGATAGAGAGGGAGAGGGAGAGAGAGAGAGAGAGAGAGAGAGAGAGAGAGAAGAGAGAGAGAGAGAAGGAAGAAGAGGTGGAGGTGGAGGAGGAGAAAGAAGAGGGAATGAGAACGTAGAAGCGATGACGGACAGGACGAAAGGACGAAGAGTTGGAGGAGGAAAAGACGGAGGTAGTGGAGGGGGGGTAGCTAAGGTATCAGGGCCGGGAAAGGCGGGGTGATGGGATCGGAGGCGGAGGCGGATGATAAACAGCCATGGAGGCGATGTCGAGGAGAAGGGAGAGATAGAGTGGATGGAGACATTACTGAAATGCACGAGGCAGAATAAAGCAAGAAGGAAGGTTAGATGCACGATCAACAGTAGATCAATTGCGCCCTTCCGACAATAAATCCTTATAGACGATTCAGAAAAATTCGCTTACTAGAACTTTTGGGTACAATAGTTACGGTAATTTTTCTCAGACAAAAATTTAAAATTACTTTCTGATATCAATATTGACAGATTCGATGAGAGAGGTAGATAGTGTGTAACGAACTACGTCTGGATGCTAAGATTGGAGAGTTCGAATGTCGTTGTGGGAATGGGTACGTGAATGTAACTTGTTGCGGACGACCTCGCTTACTGGGGCTCTTGGATCTCATTTCGTCTAGTGTAAAGTGTGTAACGACTTCGGTCGGAGAAACAGCCCATATACGTGAAGAGTGTAACTGACTTTGGAAAAAAATAGTATTTATAGACAATTTTGTTAGTCATTTACAAGGCCAACACACTTTGCCTCTGAAAGATATGCATTTTTTTCATAGGTGTGTGACAATCAAGCCTCACGGGTTTCCAGAAACGCAAAATACAAATTTAATGTGAAAACAGTAAAATATACAGGTTAATGTGATTCAAGGAACGCCAAATAGTAGGAAGGTTATGTGAGATAAATAATGTAGTTTGTTGATAATGAATAAACAAGCTTATATATTGGAAAAATATAATAGAATAGTCAAAGAGATAGTAGCTGAAAGAACGGAGGGCGGAGAACGGAGTTTGAAAGTCCTCATGCACATTGAATAGAGGCCCGCAATAAGACCTGCGCTGGTTGTAAATCTCCCTATCTACCTCCGCCACCGAATTGTTGTATTGGTAACAATAGGGTGACATAACTGTGTGCTCTAATGTTGGAAGTGGGAACGATAGAGCGCAATGACAGTCGTGATGAGAGAATGAAGGCTCCAGGAACCGAGTAACGATGGGAGGGGCCGGAGGAGGAGGAGCAGGGGTGCGTGAAACCCGAAGCGCCAGCTGAAGCCTTCGGATAAGGCGCAGGTGGGGGAGGCGAAGGGCCGTGCGGAGGGCTGATAACAGCTGCCGGTGGTGACAGAGAGCGGGGTGGAACTGTCAATGAGCGGGGAGGGTCGGAGAGCGATGGGATGGAATGAGATGGGATGGGATGGAATGAGATGGGATAGAATGGGATGGAATGAAATGGGATGGGATAGAATGAGATGGGATAGAATGGGATGGGATGAAATGGGATGGAATGAGATGAGACTGGATGGGATAGAATGGAATGGAATGAGATGGGATGGAATAGAATGAGATGGGATGGGATGGGATGGGATGAGACGGGATGGAATGAGACGAGACGGGATGGAATGAGATGGAATGAAATGGAGTGAGATGAGATGGGATGGAATGAGATCAGATGGGATTTAATGAGATCAGATGGGATGGAATGAGATCAGATGGGATGGAATGAGATCAGATGGGATGGAATGAGATCAGATGGGATGGAATGAGATCAGATGGGATGGAATGAGATCAGATGGGATGGAATGAGATCAGATGGGATGGAATGAGATCAGATGGGATGGAATGAGATTGGATGAGATAGGATAGAATGGAATGAAATGGGATGGGATGGGATAGAACTGATCGGACCATTCCGGATGGAGGAAATATAGACGGGACCGATTTCCAGGTCCGAACAAAAGTGGCCAAGGTGGACTAGTCTCAACGGAAGGGGTTCAGAAAGGTCCTGTCAGAATGGTCCGGACGAAAAGGGATCGGTCGGACAGGTCCGGACGGAAGAGACCGAACGATTGATTGATTAGTGATTCCAGGCTACTGCTAAGGTCATTCGTTCCGGAAGTTTAATGCATTTTTTACTCGTGAGGTGAGGCTCCTCTTCCCCCACGCCAGATGATGAGATCTGGCACCGACCTACCGTCCACTAGAGGGGTTGTTCCAAATCAGAGACGAAACAAGATTGTTCAAACCGTTACGGGCAGAAAGGGTCCAAATGCGGTTGACTCTTTGAGAGGATTGAATGGGTCCAGACATGACGGAGCTGAATGGGTAAGACTAGGGATGGCAAAAAATCGATGATTTTAAACGATGATTTTTCCACCAGAAACATCGATATATTAACACCAATATTTTGTTTCATGGTTTTCTTCACATCGATATTTTGTTGCAGAGACATCGATGTTTTTAATTTTAATTTTTTTAAAATTAGTAGTATAGGTAAGCAGCAATCCACAGCAATATCGTTGTTTTGCGCCATCCTCTTTATCAAGTTGTACATTTCGCCTGAGCAATCTGATGGAATTTTAGGTGATTTTTCTTCGATGGTGTATGGAATGGAAGTGACTAAATAGTAAAGTAGCGAAACACGATGTTCTTTGTTGTTAATTCTATTCTTTACGTTCGACAATAATTTTAATTAACATAGTACTAACATGCTGGTAACCAAACGATAAATTGTACCCCTTTTACGTACTGTAATCAAAATTGGGTAGGAAAATAGCATGTTTATTAGTCTAAAATTAAAACATCAATGTTTTACGTCGACATCGAAAACCCTTTAGAAATGTATCGAAACATCAATGTATCGATGTTTTGGTAATATTTGCTATTACTAGACGGGACGAGGCTGGATTGGTCGGGGCGGGGCAGGGCAGGCCGAGCAGGGGATTGGGGGTGAGGGCGGGGGCGATGGTCCGCGAGGCCCCGCGAAGCAAGACGTAGGGGGCGCCGCGCGGCCGGCGACAGCGCATCGCTCCGCTGCGCCTTTTTGCCCGCGGAGCCCTTTATCTCCCTTCCTCCGAGTGGCTCCTGCGCAGCGCCCGTTGCCGTGCGATCGCCGCTACATTTTTTACATCGCCCCGCGCCCGCCCTCGCGAACTAACGCACTCGAGCGGACTTTTAAGGGCTGCTGGTGACATTTCGCATCGCCAACATCCATCTTCCCCCTTTTTCACAAAACAGGTGATTATGGAGGAAAATGCGACTTCAGTCGCTTGAACTACACATGTTCGATTGAGAAAAAAAATCATATTGCGAGTTAAAATAACGTACTATTAAGAAGAAATGCATAGACTTAATCTAATAAAAATACCGATGTACTAAATGTATTGACAGAAAGTGACAAGCTTAACCAGTATTTTAGGAAAGTCACATCTTCTAAACACTGTGAATTCATACTCCCATTAAATTTTAACACTGTCTTATAAGAATAGTTGTGTTCGAAAAAAGGCAAGAACCTTTACAAGTTGCTAAACAGACACATTTATCAAAATTAGTGAAAAAATGAACATGAAAAAATGAGATTTAGAGTAGTCTTTTAATAATAGAAATGAGTGAGATATTAAAGACATGAGACTTCTCGAAAATACATTACGATGTAGTATAGTGCGTTAAGTGTATATTTATTTCTAAAATATCATTAAGAATGTAATCAAAGGACGCCCATGTATGCATCAATTATTGACGCAATTGAAGATGAAATTATGGAGCTTCATTGCAACTTTATGAATTCTGAGGGGCATGGAAATGAACTTGTGGCAAATCGAGTCCCCGAAAGTGTGATGTTGGGATTTCAAATACCGATGTCGACGACGAAGGAATTGGGACGAACTATGGGATAAATGGTCTTCATTATGGCTGAAAACTGCAATTAAAGAAATGCCCACAGGCGACGTTTTTATCTCATCCGTGTAAATATTAACCGTTTGAAACAATCATTTTTACAATCAAGTGTCCCGTTCAAACATATATTTAAGTACGAAGCCATTTTATTAAAAAATATTAAGTGTTTTAGTAGCAATTCGGGTTACTTTTGGTTACCACTATTCTCGAGAGACAGAGAGAGACAGAGACAGAGACAGAGAGAGACAGAGACAGAGAGAGACAGAGACAGAGAGAGACAGAGACAGAGAGAGACAGAGACAGAGAGAGACAGAGAGAGACAGAGAGAGACAGAGAGAGACAGAGAGAGACAGAGAGAGAGACAGAGAGAGAGACAGAGAGAGAGACAGAGAGAGACAGACAGAGAGACAGACAAAGAGAGACAGAGAGAGACAGAGAGAGAGAGACAGACAGACAGACAGACAGACAGAGGCAGAGGAAGATATGAAGATGCCATTGCATATAATGTATAAAAACATCTAGAACCAATTTCACTTGCACAAAATCATGACAAACAGGACGCTATTTACTTTCCCGCTTGCAATTTTTTGACCAAAGCGCCCATGAGTCTTCAACAACCAACTACTTGCAGCCATTCTTTTTTATTATTAACATCATTGTGTTTACTTATTAAAACTGGTCTGGAAACACCAACCATCAACTTTTCTTTGATATATTTCAATTCTAATCTACATATCAGCTAAATTCAATCTAATGACATCCTTTAGTTAGTCCGTTAATTTAAACTGGCACTATCACTTGTATAATGTTCTGCCGTGATGACAACACTACACAAGTTCAAATGGTTTGGTCGTCATCAATCTTCAGAACAGGTGTTGGTTTTCCAGCAGTTGAAGAATTTCTGCATTTTTATGTAGGCGAAGCCTTTCTTCATGCTTCTTGGAGAATCTTTTAATTTCTTCTTTAATTGTTGGGCCAAGATCCCTGTGGATATAAGCATTTCTTACATACTATGGTTTTTCACCATTTCTCGCAGAACTTAGTTTTGGTAAGTGTGCATTATTTCGATATTGCTATCTTTCGCACATCTCCATAGTTGAATTCCATACAGCCATACGGGTTTAGGTATCTGAATATATATATATATATATATATATATATATATATATATATATATATATATATATATATATTGTGTTTTATTATAAAACGATAAGCTGTAATATCTTACTATTAGCCATTTATATTGACGAAATTTTATATTGATCTTCACATGTTCTTTCCATTTCAGTTTAGTGCCCAATGTCATAGCCAAATATTTGGCTTTATTTTCATAAGGAACTATCTTTCCGTTTATATTTAGTGGTGGTGGAATGTTTGATTTTTTATTGCTAAAATTGACGTGAACTGATTTTTCTTCATTTATCTTTGTTTTCCATTTTTGATCCACTTATAAACGGCATTACTAGCTTCTTGTAGCCGTCGGGTAGAGCTAATCTTGTCTCGTGCTGTTGTTATCAAGGATGTGTCGTCAGGAAATGTGGCTAACTTTCCGTGTTCTGGGATTGGTATATCACTGGTATATAATAAGTACTATACAGGCCCAAGACCACTTCCCTGTGGCACACCTGCTTGTATATCCTTCAGGTCCGAATAAGCATCGTCTTGCTTTGTTCTGAACATTCTTTCAGATATTTATGATATGAGAATTTCATCACATTGTTTGGGTAGTATTTTATTTAATTTCTGAAGTAATCCTTCATGCAAAACCTGCTTGCAGCCATGACATGTTTTTTGGTGAGTTTATCCTCAGGTTAGGTTATTGTCTTATAATACCAACATGATGCTGGTCCATTAAAGTCAAAAATCGGAAACAACACAGTAGCACAAAACTTCTAAACTATAAATTCCGAACGTCTTGCAATGTTCGTGACGCGTCTTGCAATGTTTAAATAAGAGGTGCCATAGAATGGCACAGACTTTCTCGTAGCAAATGTTTCTAATTTCCTTGGTGTAAACTGGCTTTAAGGTCTTGCTCCATACAAGAAATTTCAAGAAAAAATTTGGAGTCTTTTTGAGAAAATTTTGAAAATTTCCTAAGGGCTTCTTTAAAGTACCCTCACATTTTAAAGAATGTTTTTCCAAATTTTAAAGCTTCAACTAGAGCAAGATGGGCAGGGGTTTCTTCAATTTGGAGAAGATTGTACGTTTCGGCGCTAGTAGTGTTCACAGACCGATAGACGGACAGAAGGTCTTTTTGAAAAAAAAAAGAAAAAAAACAACTTTTTCGCTATCAGGACACCCCAAAATGTGTATTTCCGTTCAAATCTCGAAATCGATTGTCTGCATCATTACATAGCCTTCTCTATACTATGTACAATACCCCCGTATATACGTATGAATACGAGAAAGTAAAAATAACGCAATTTGCGATGGCTATTCCGCGAATTAGCCATATTTTGTATTTCAGACGTATTGTAAACACCGCCCATGCGTTTTACATGCAGTTTTGACCCCAAAACTGGATAAAAATCATTACGTGTAAAGAAGGATTAAGAAATATCGCTGTCGTCACTTCCCGTAGCTCTGGGAGGATTCGGTGCAGGGGCGAGAGCAGCCAATCCCGGCCGCCCCATTACGCAAGTGGACGCGGCTCGAGGATGTCGCAATGGAGGTCCCCGGTCGACGGTCGGCCCCAGTCCGGCGTCGTAATTTCTGGGAGCCGCCGCCGCCGCCGCCGCCGCCGCCGCCGCCGCCGCCGCCGCCACCGCCGCCGCCGCCGCCGCCGCCGCCGCCGCCGCCGCCGCCGCCGCCACCGCCGCCGCCGCCGCCGCCGCCGCCGTCGCCAGGCCCCCGCGCACTTGGGCCATCGATTGAAGCGACGTCAGCGCCCCCTGGCCAGGCCCCAGGCACGCGCCCCGCGACCCATCGACGTATCGATATTACGGTGCATTGGAAGGAACCTCATGAATTTTTCATTAGCGCTTCCCCTTCAAGAATGTTTTAATTAATGGACACTTGTTTGTTAATGCAGTGGACCTCACTCAACTTGACATTCGATAGTTTAACAACCTCAAAGGTACGTTTGAGCGACATTTGCATTCGATCGAACTATATATTTACCAAATCATATTGATATTTATTCCAAAGTGTAGAAGGTTAAGTTCAAAAATTCAAAATATAACAATTTTAACTAAAATTTATTTTCCCAATTCTGGAAGCTAGAAAAACAAATTATGACTGTTGAAAGCAACAATAGTTGCTTTCTAATAGCTAAGTAACAAATTATTGCTCTATTGATAACATTCGGTGAAGTAACACTTGGCGTTGCAGGGGAACTTATTTATCGTAATCACGTATTTGGGAGGAAAAGGTGCCATCTGTCAACGGAGTAAAATTGAAGTTTCTTTCATCCCAACAACGGTCCACTCCGTCCTCCTCCTCCTCCTCTCCTCCTCGCCACACTCCACTCGCTCCTTTTCCTCCTCCACCACGACACGCTCCACTCCGTCCTCCTCCCAGACACGCTCCACTTTACTTTCCTTCATCTTCCCGCTCTGTCTCCTTTCTGTTTCGTTCCACCCGATTTCGTCCAGCACTGACCATATCTAGATTTATTGCAAATTCCATTAAAACTAATTGGATAAAAACAATATTTATAGACTTTTGAGATTAATATATATCCTTTGCGTCGTCGGGGAGACGATGTTTTGATAGGCAGAGTTCCCGTCCGTAAAATTCATTGTTTTATACTAGTAGTATTATAATGAATATATTAACGTCTGCTGTACAATAAGATTTGCTCATGTGTTGAATTATTATGGACAAAATCTATTGAACATGTGAAACAGAAAAATAAAAGTCTTACAAATATATATAAAACAATTCCGTCCGATCCTAATACGTATCCTAATAAGTCGAACTGACGAGCAAAAGGACCAAGAAGAAGAAGAAGACGAATAAAGACCAAGAAGAAGAAGACGAAGAAAAGACCAAGAAGAAGAAGAAGACGAAGAAAAGACCAAGAAGAAGAAGAAGACGAAGAAAAGACCAAGAAGAAAAAGAAGACGAAGAAAAGACCAAGAAGAAGAAGAAGACGAAGAAAAGACCAAGAAGAAGAAGAAGACGAAGAAAAGACCAAGAAGAAGACGAAGAAAAGACCAAGAAGAAGACGAAGAAAAGACCAAGAAGAAGATGTCGAAGAAAAGACCAAGGAGAAGAAGACGAAAACAAAAAAAAAGGAAAAAGAAAAAGAGTGGAATGTCGTATTGCTGTTTCGCCTCATCTGGCGGAATCTGCGCGAAACGGATGATGATTATGATGATGACACGCCGTCAGGCAGAGTCTTTGGTTTTCTCCCCTGTCTGGAAATCGATCCACCCCTGCCCCCTCTTCCCCGTCGCGACGCGTCGGAATATTTCCGAAGATGAAGCGTGGCGACTGCTCGGGGCGGAATGCTGGCTGATGCTCGCCCTCGCAAACTGCCGGAAGTCCATCACGATCCCTCGCGCGCTCGCGCGCGCCCCTTCGACGGCTGACAAGTGAACGGCGACGCGCGCGCTTTGTCTCTCGCGCTCCGACGCGCTGCGCCGCTCTCCATCATCTGCCAGGCTGGCCAACGTGGCGGGAAACAAAATTCCTAGGGACATATTCTGGGGACATTTTTTTCTTCTTGGAAACTGGATTTATGCGGATTTATTTGCATCGGATCGGTGCGGATTTATTTGCAAATAAAATCAAAGGTAAATTAAGCAACTTTTTAGAAAAAAGAAAGTATTATTTTAAATAAACAATTATTCAAGATGAATATTCTACAAATGTAATGAAGAAAAATATAAAACTGGTTATAATCAAACTTGTGTTATTAAATTTGCTTTATAACTCAAGTATTAGTAACGACTTCTGCATTACAATTACAATAATAAAACATTAATAAACTCATTATTATATTTCAAAAACATTATTTTCTCCAAGCAACCTGACCAGGAATTGAAACATTTCTTAATACTCTTGAAGTTATATTTTATTCAATATCTGTTTCAGAACTTTACACACCTTTGTTGCTATTCTTGAAACATGAATGATTTGAGTTAATAAGCCCTATCTAATGTCTGGTTGTACTCATCTGATCTCTTCTTTCCAGAACCTTACATAAGTTCAAATACAGAAGTTCTAACGTATCGCAACTTGGTAATGGTATTAAGAGATTATAATAATATCATTGGTTTTGAATTCGCTTGTTGACATAATTTTGAATTGTTGATATAATTTTGAAACGTTACGAAATTATGGTGATTTAGTCCAGACATTAATGTTATTATTTCCATGTAAGGTAAGGCAAAGGTCACGACGCTGTTATTTGGAATTTAGATTTATGTTATTTTTAATGAACACGACAAGAAGATACTAGAAAAAACACTGCAAAATCCGCGGCCATTCCGCTAAGGGCTAATGAAATCACAATGAGTGCGGTGCCTTTACATTACTTCTCATCCTCTGAACTAAATCACTCCCCAACACTGCATACTCAAAGATATAATACAACAGTCCTCGAAAATGTATAAACTGCATTAAAAAAATTGTTGACGGTCCATCTTCCTACGACGGCCTTTCCCGCGCCTCAGACTTCGTATCTCGATGGATTGTTTGATAGATTGATTAGTGATTCCGGGCGTGTCAACTGCAAAGGTAATTTGTCTCGTTAGTGCAGTGAACGTTTTTTTTGCCGGAAGCGGCGGTGATCTTCCCCCGCTGGATGGCGAGATCCGGCACGGACCTACTTTTACCTCGGCTTAAGGAGATTTTCCCCAACCAGTTATCTCGGGACACCGCCCCAGCTGGGACAAGCTTTAAGCACTCGACGGGTCTCCTGACATGCGCGATAATGTAGTGTGTTTGTGTGTAAGGGGGAAGAAATGACAAGGAAGAGGAAGGAAAGATCACGCGGTTCGGGGCCCATTTTCTAGGATAATGCTCCGGCATTTTCCTGGTGTCGATCGGAGAAACCACGTAAAACTACCGATCAGAGCCGCCAGCCGCTAGAATTCTCGTCCAGAAGGTGCTTCAATTCGATCTAGCTATGTGGATAATGTCGAAAATCCTGCCACCTTCCGAACTCTAGGTCAGAATGCAGTGACATCAGCTGATGCTCTGAGCGGTCTTTGCCGGTCGCGCGATCACGCGTGTGCACCGCGCAGGGCAACGGATTTTGGGAGGTTGGTTGGTGATTCCGGGCGCGTCAACAGTGAAGGTAATCCATCCCGTAAGTGTAGTGCATGCTTGTTCCTCGGGTGATGGCGGTATTTCCCCCGCTGGATGGCGAGATCTGGCGCCGACCTTCCGTCGGCTAACGGGGTTTCCCCCTAACCATTACTTTCCGACCACCGGGGTACCGCCCCAGCCAGGACAAGCTCTAAGCTCCCGATTGGTCTACCGGAATATGTGGTAGTAGAGTGCATGTTAGTGTAAGTGTGTGTAAGGGGAGAGGATAGGACAACGAAGAGGAAGGAAAGATCGCGCACGGTCCGTGGCCCGTTTGGTAGGCTACTGCTCCGGCATTCGCCGGGAGTTGATCGGAGAAACCACGTAACACTATCGAACAGAGCAGCCGGCAGCTAGAAATCTCCTTCAGACAGCGACTGAATTTGACCTAGCTGAAAGGCTAGTATCAAAAAATCCTGCCGCCGTGAGGACTCCAACCTAGGACCTCCCCGGTCAGAGAGGGCAACGGAGAGCTCCGCGTGGCGGAATCGCGTGCCGCGTCGCAGCGGAGTCGCCCTGGAAAGCGCTCGCCCGCGGCCGGCGAGTGGCGCAGGGGATAATCCGCGCGCAGGCAAATCCAATTTGCGCCTTTCAAACGGGCGGACATACTCAGTAACCGGCGCCTGGCAGGCAGGCAGGCAGGCAGGCAGGCAGGCAGGCAGGCAGGCAGGCAGGGCACGCACCGCGCGGGCGCTTGACGCCGGGCGAACGACAAAGCCAAGCCCAGGCAGCGGAGACAGACGGAGAGAGGCGAGGTGAATGCTGTGGAATGGAGTGGGATTAAGAAAGGTGGGTAGGAGAAAAGCGGGAATGAGGGAGGGGCGAGGACAAACAGATTGGATCGGAAGCGGAGAGATATGGCCGAAGAGAGATGGGGAGGGACAGAAATGAGGACAGACAGAAGCGGGGGGACAGAAGCGCGGGAACAGAAGCGGGGCGACAGAAGCGGGGCGACAGAAGTTGGGGGACAGAAGTTGGGGACAGAAGCGTGGGGACAGAAGCGGGGGAAATAAGCGGGGAAATGCGGGGACAAGAAGAGGGGGACAAGAAGAGGGGGACAAGAAGGGGGGACAAGAAGAGGGGGACAAGAAGAGGGGGCAAGAAGAGGGAAGGCAAGAAGAGGGGGCAAGAAGAGGGGGCAAGAAGAGGGGAAGAGGGGGACAAGAAGAGGGGGGACAAGAAGAGGGGGACAAGAAGAGGGGGGACAAGAAGAGGGGGACAAGAAGAGGGGGACAAGAAAGAGGGGGGACAAGAAGAGGGGGACAAGAAGAGGGGGACAAGAGGGGGGACAAGAAGAGGGGGACAAGAAGAGGGGGACAAGAAGAGGGGGACAAGAAGAGGGGGGACAAGAAGAGGGGGGACAAGAAGAGGGGGGACAAGAAGGGGGGACAAGAAGAGGGGGACAAGAAGAGGGGGACAAGAAGAGGGGGACAAGAAGAGGGGGACAAGAAGAGAGGGGACAGAAGCGAGGAGGAATAGAAGTGGGGAGGGACAGAAACGGGGAGGAACAGAAATGGGGAGGGACGGAAGCGGGGAGGACAGAAGTGTGGAGGGATTGAAGCGGGTAGGGACAGAAGTGGAGAGAGAAATGGGGAGAAAGAGATTTGAGGACCAGATCAGAAATCGCAGAGCACAGCCTGCGGATAATTCTAAATAGTTTCAAGCCTTTTATTTCTAAACCTTGAGAGGATCCTTCTCACGTAGGTACGACTGCTGTGACTCACGCGATGACTTTTATACAAACACGCTGTTTTCTGGCTCTCGATTACATAACTTTCTGTTTTTAGGAAGAATTTCGTCAGGCAAGAAAGTAAAAACAAACTCTCAAAAGGTAGACAAGAAATAATCGCAAAGTTATTACAGTTAATTTTATTCTACGCAGAAGGAAACGCAAGAAATGTCGCCGACGCTCGAATGTGCTAAAGCGTTTCTTCAATAAATTATGAATCTACGCAAATTAGAAGCAAGAATTTTAAGAGCTTGTCTCATGGCTTTTCAGAAACTTAATTGCAAATAATGACTAAGGCAGAATGGACGGTTAAGTGTGTAGTGAACTATATTTCTACAGAATATTGTTTTTTAATATGGAGGGGTATTATGGATGACAATTTTTACTTTTTATTGTCGATATATCTACTATTTTCTTCACATAACTCTAGAAAAAGAGAACCCTCCGCAGCGTTCTATACGTAATTTTACTCAGAAATTGTCGTTATAAATCTGGAGGCATTTCTCTCCAAATAAGAATGCTTATAGCCAACATTTCAATAAGATTTTACAGTGATGGCTAAAGAGCCATTCACAATCATTCAAGTTATATAGATACTCTGCCCTTCCATTGAACGTTTTCTTCATAACGCATTCCAAGCTTACACAAACGTTCGAACAACAATGATATCCGAAATACCCACAAAACCATATCATCTTTTGGCGCAGCTTGTATTGCTCCCAACAGAGAATTCCAGTTAATCGGAAAGAAAGAGCAGGAATTTAGAGGTAGAGTCATAGCTATCAAATTGGCATCGCAAAACCGTCAACTTGTACGTTGGTGCCCTATTCCCAGTTTCCTCTACTTCTTCACATCCTTCCCAATACAGCTTCCATATCAGATTTCTTTTTCCGGAACAAAACGAGTTCGCAAATCCGTGTTTATTGCATTTTCTCACACCAAGCAGACGGACTTTCATCCCCTTAAAATAAGTCAAACGCTACAATCTTGTAGTTTATCCCTTGACCGCACCTCGATTTTCTAGACCCCGACTATTGAGTATGTGCATCCCAATCCCAATCACGGGGCAGAGGCGGGGGCAGAGGCGGGGGCAGAGGCGGGGGCAGAGGCGGGGGCAGAGGCGGGGGCAGAGGCGGGGGCAGAGGCGGGGGCAGAGGCGGGGGCAGAGGCGGGGGCAGAGGCGGGGGCAGAGGCGGGGGCAGAGGCGGGGGCAGAGGCGGGGGCAGGGGCGGGGGCAGGGGCGGGGGCAGGGGCAGAGGCAGGGGCAGAGGCAGGGGCAGAGGCAGGGGCAGAGGCAGGGGCAGGGGCAGGGGCAGGGGCAGGGGCAGAGGCAGGGGCAGGGGCAGGGGCAGAGGCGGGGGCAGAGGCGGGGGCAGAGGCGGGGGCAGAGGCGGGGGCAGAGGCGGGGCAGAGGCGGGGGCAGAGGCGGGGGCAGAGGCGCGGGCAGAGGCGGGGGCAGAGGCGGGGGCAGAGGCGGGGGCAGAGGCGGGGGCAGAGGCGCGGGGGCAGAGGCGGGGCAGAGGCGGGGGCAGAGGCAGAGGCGGGGCAGAGGCGGGCGCAGAGGCGGGGGCAGAGGCGGAGGCAGTGAGGCGGAGGCAGAGGTGGGAGGAGAGGCGGGGGCAGAGGCGGGGCAGAGGCGGGGACAGAGGGCGGGGGCAGAGGCGGGGGCAGAGGCGGGGGCAGAGGCGGGGCAGAGCGGGGGCAGAGGCGGGGGCAGAGGCGGGCGCAGAGGCGGGGGCAGAGGCGGGGGCAGAGGCGGAGGCAGAGGTGGAGGCAGAGGGCGGGGGCAGAGGCGGGGGCAGAGCGGGGACAGAGGCGGGGCAGAGGCGGGGGCAGAGGCGGGGGCAGAGGCGGGGGCAGAGGCGGGGGCAGAGGCGGGGGCAGAGGTGGGGGCAGAGGCGGGGCAGAGGTGGGGGCAGAGGCGGGGGCAGAGGAGGGGCAGAGGCGGGGGCAGAGGCGCGGGCCGTGGGTAGGCGGCGCGCGGGTGTGTGTGGGGTGGGAGAGGGTGGTGGTGGCGGCGTATTTGGGGGCAGCTGCTGGAGGAGGGCCGGAGGGGGCGGGGCTCTCCAATAAAGGCGACAATCCCGGGCGCGTGACCTGGCGCTATGGAGGGCTCGGGCCGCCCGTATAATATCTCCCCTGCGCCACTCGGCCCCTAACAAGTCCCGCGGACGCCGAAACGAGCCCCGGACGCCGCCCTGGGGGACGCCACGAGGCCGTCTTAGACGGCGCCTTCTGGGAGAGGGGGGACGAAAGTCCGGAAGACGGACGCGGCGACGGCAGATTTCTTGCTCGAAATATGGCCTCCTTGGGTTCCTTCTCTTTCGTCCTCAACGCTGATTCAGTACTAGCGGATTGTCACTCCTTTTCACCTCGTCTTTGACCAGGTTCGGATTTAAACTCACTTCTTTAAAATCCTGTTTAAGTCTCTCCTTCCAAAGGTTTTGCCAACAATCGTATCCAAACTCACATTCACCAATCGACTAGGCACCACTTTAAAGATCAGTCGGGCTTCAATCTTATGTAGAATTCCCAACGTTTCATTTGTTTCCACATTTTCTGCTTTATTTCATTGCTTTAAGGGAAGCTACTCTGCTTTCTTCTTTTGGGTCACATTCGTAAATACGTGCACATTGGCTTTCTTCATATCTTGTCAGTACCCTATTGGCTCCTTTCTTTTCCCTCAGGGTTGTTTCACTCGGCCCCTATTGTATTCTTCCCTACCATCCCATATATTTTCTCATTATAACCTTGATTCCACCCTCCAGCAACCGCACTAACTCCTGCTCTTTCTCTCGGGGCGGCCGCCCCCCGCGGCTGGCGCCCAAACACCACAGATGAGCCGCACTCGGAGCCCGCCCGCCCCCGCCCCCGCCCTGCCCGGCGTCTTTCCTGTCCCGGCCGCCATCACCCCATGGTTTATGGAGGTCGCCGCCTGCTCCGTAATGAGCGCCCTCCGCGTCCCCGTCCCCGTCCAGAACACTGGCACACTCTTCGCCCGCCCGGCTGCCCCTTTCCACGCCACCATCCTCCCTCCAAATAGCCCCGCCCCCCTCGCCTCGCCCTTCCACCTCGCTCCATCCCCATCCCTCCTGGAAAAGCCAGAGGTTCTTCGACAACGCCCCGCCTTGCTGCTTCTTCCGCAGCCACGCCTACTTCTCCTCGACGAACACCACTCCCACCGGCTCATTCCCCGCCCCGTCTCGCTCCCTTGTTTTCCGTCCCCTCTCAACCAGGACATCTCGCCCCCACCTCGTCCCTTCCACCCACTGCTCTGCACTGACCCCTCCCCGCCATTCTCCTACCCCCGACCTCCACCCCCTCTGGTTCCCCCCGTCTCCTCACATCTCCACTCCCACCTAAACCTCCTTCGATATAACCCCGCTCTGCTCCATCCCCGGTTCTATTGTCTTTTTCAGAGCTCCACCCCCGCCATCATCTCCGCGTCACCCCGCGCCTCCGCCCCCGCCCCCGCCCCCGCCCGGCGCGACCACGGGTCGCGGGTCGGGGTCGGATCGCCGTCTTCGCCGCTTTCGTTATTTCCCCGCCCGGCGCCATCACTAGGCTTTACTGCGCCCAGACTTTGCGCCGTTCCCAGAAGCCCTCGCGGGAAGGTCCAAGGCACAAGCTTCGATTCCATTCGTTTATAGTGGTTCACACAGAACCAGCCAAACAAAAACATGGACTCTATAGGCGTTAAAGCTCAGTCGGAATAAGATTTGTTCTCTGAAATATCTTATCGATCATTTATATTTTGTGAAGTCGCGTAGATGTAACTTGCTTGCAACAAATTATACGTTTGAATACACATATATAAGAACAAATCGTGCAATTTACCTATTTTTGTATGACATATCAAATTGTATCGTAATTTAAGGTACTGTTTGTAATTCCAAAATGTTTCTCTGGCTTCAAAGTTCTGTTACTTTTAGATATCCCTCAAGGTCTCTTTTTTGCTTCTTGCTTATTACAGAAAATATCGGCATTTCTGGTTTAAGATTGATCTCTGAATTACAATCGGATGCAGGCTGTTGAAACACAAGAAATATTTTAAAATTATTTTATTATTTACAATTACAAAGGCACCCACACATTACAAGTCAGTTTACAAAATATTTTATTTCTGTTACCCGTACGTTCTCGTAAGTATCAATGTCTAGTATGATTTGACTCTCTTCACAGTTGCTCTTCCAGATACATTCGGATCATTTGCATATTTGCTTCCAAAGTTTCATAAAATTTTACTGCTTCAAGAATAATTATGAAACTATTTTTTGTTATGTATACGCAATGTCTATGATTAAGTCTTCAAAAATTTGCTCTCGTGATTTAAAATTTGAAGATACCTTTCGGAAAACATTTGATTTCAAACATCATGTTGATTTAGATTTTTGTAGGCGGATGTAATGTCTTTTTGGTATAATTTAGGAAAATTTTTTTTTGAAATGATATTTGTTTAGTAAATGTGACATTCCTACAAGCTATTTAATCGTGCTTACAGGAAAGTTTTATCAAATAAAGAC
The DNA here is from genome assembly GCA_011170035.1 of Teleogryllus occipitalis. NCBI lineage: Eukaryota > Metazoa > Arthropoda > Insecta > Orthoptera > Gryllidae > Teleogryllus > Teleogryllus occipitalis. The sequence continues at coordinate 103,390 of BLKR01003765.1, read as the reverse complement.
AGCAATGTACTGCACAAGTGAAATTTTGGGATTGTTAAAATTTACATTTTTCTTTTCCTTTCTTTCTTTTTATTTATTTATATTTATTTCTTTCTACTGGTATTTTTTGGTTGTGTTTTTATATCATTTAAGGTCATTGAGTGAAAAAATTTAATTCAAAAATTTTCCAAACTGGTAGTATTCGTTACTTTATGCAAGGACTGTGCTTATTGTCCTGAGTCGAAGATTTAAATTTCACCTCAAAACGTATAATTATCAAATTTTATTCTAGCAAATCCAATTTCTCTGCGCTTGACTCTTGTCATGAAATTTGATTATTACGAATTCCATTGACTGATACTTGCTATCACGAATTACATAGAATAAGTAACATAAAAAGTGCTAATGCAATGGTAAGTCAATCTGCCGCCAAGAAAATCTATAATATCCACTATTTAATCAGCCTAATTGTTAGGAAGTACATTTTACTTAATTCAGCTTAAATTTTAAGAGATTTTCTGTGATCAATATTCTAATTCTACCAAAACGTATTAACTACAAATCGGGAAAATCCTTCTGAAAATCGAAAATATGTCTCTCACTATGAAGCTCCTCTCGTTTCTGTTATTTATCAAGAACGCTACAAAATAGTCACAGAATATATTCGTCTAAAATATTCGAATGCATGCATATGCGATATATTTTTCATACATTACGAAGGGAATGCATAATGTATGTGAGCGTCGGCCGAAGCAAGAGAATACGTTAAGCTTATACTCTCCTCAGAGATAATAAATGTTTAAATGTAATTTTATTTCGCCGTCTCTCGCTTGGAGTAAGGGCGAAATATTGTGAGGCTGACGCCCCACCGTGAAGCGTGGCGGGAGCGTGGCGGGAGCGTGGCGGGAGCGTGGCGGGAGCGTGGCGGGAGCGTGGCGGGAGCGTGGCGGGAGCGTGGCGGGAGCGTGGCGGGAGCGTGGCGGGAGCGTGGCGGGAGCGTGGCGGGAGCGTGGCGGGAGCGTGGCGGGAGCGTGGCGGGAGCGGGGCGGGAGCGGAGCAGGGCGGGAGCGGAGCAGGGCGGGAGCGGGGAAGGAACGTGACAAAAGCGTAGACGGAGAGTATGACGGGGTGTGGAACAACGGCTACTTCGTCCGTGCCATTTCACTGAGGAGTTGGAGGAGGCTCTTCAAAAGACTGGCGCTTTGCCGCTTTTAGTGATCAAATAAGGAAGGAAAGGAGACTGAGGGAGTGCTCAAGAGAGAGTTACGCGCATAAGAGTAGTAAAAGGAGTGAAAAACGAGTGCATGAGAAGTTTATAATCACTTTGACTACCATGATGCAACTAGGTGTTCTTGAAACGCGTGTAGAAAATTTTTGCCCAAAATAATCAATAGCACCCCATACTTTAGACTTTAATTCTGTGATTCATGTATATAATTCCTACAGCAAACCATTAGCGACGTAATTGAAATAAAGGCGGACATGATTCAATGTATTATTAATTTAATTTTGTGGGAAATCCCGTACACAACTAGTAATGAAATAATGCGAAATAATGAAATCATGGAATTTAATGTAAATTAATATGACCATTTCTATCAGTGTAAGCCATAAGTTAACTTTCACGAAACGTATTTCAATACATACCTAATAAGACCGGTGAATTATGTTGACTTCGGAGAGCAAGAATATCCATACGTACCTGAAACAAACGAAGGTTAACATTAATATAAATATAATATTTAAAAATATGTTAATTGTTATATATAAACACTTGAAGTTAGGTAAGAAATACGATATACTAGTATTTAATTCCGACTAAAAACCGAAAAGCAAAGATTGCTTTTGTAATTAAACAAATTCGCTGAACCCTTTTGTCGGAAATATTAGGGTTTCCTACGAACTGGCATCAATACGACATTAAAATTTGCGAGAGCAGGTAAATCCAACACGGTAACAGAGGACAAGACTATTTCAGTATCTTCATAACGCTCTGCTGAAATGGCAGAGATACGCTCAGAACATTTACACTCTAAAACACTTCTCTTGGAGCAAGTTCTTTCAAGTGAATGCGAGACCTTATAGAAATGACGACAATCGATTCAACGTGACACCACCTCGTATTCCTCGTTTTAAGATCGTCGTATAAAGTTCCATAAAAATGGCGATGAAAGGTCCAGCCCTTTTTCATTCAAGATTCTCATATTTCTCGTCATATAAATGCCCCTATAGGTGAATGTGTTTGCAATGGAAACGTTTTTACAAAATTTATTGATATCTTGGGTATTGTAGTGACCCGTCTTCATTCCCATACATGCAACATATGACTGAACTCAAAACCACCCACGTAGAGATATTGGGCGTGAAGTTATGTGCTGGCCTAGACCTAGTTGTAAATCAAATGAAGGCCTGAAAAGTTTCATAAAAGTTTCCAAGAATATTCAGCTTTTTCTACAGCTGATAGCAACTTTCAGTATGGTTTCATCATTAAGTGGATAGTGGTAGTATATGATGCAATATAATTCAAGCATGTCACTGCTGTAAATGTATTGTAATATCATGGCAACGTGGAATCAAAGAGCAGTCTAGTTTTTTTCTTTCGCTTTTTGGTTTGTGTTGTAATGAAACCCAGAGAAATTCACCGACGAATGAAAGAAGTACGGCAATGCACTTCTTCTATTTCAACAACATGAACGACCCAGAGAAATTCGTAAGGGTAGAATGTAGATGACAGAAGTTCCTCCAACTAGTCAATCGACACAGAAGAGGTCGGATATCCTATGACTGAGAGATTGTGGTAAACGAGAGTGATCGGGACATTTTTTAATACTGCATCACACATGATATATTCTTAAGTTTATAATGCGTTTGTTGAAATTACACGCTAGAATTTGGGACACGTTACATGGCTCTCACAGAAGATGAAATAATTCTGGAACCATGTTTCGCGTCTATTAGTAAAAATACATTATATTTTAATTATGTCGTGAATATTACCATTTCTTGTTTGCATTCACCAATCCATAAAATTTCTGGTATAAATTTTTACAATTCATAATCGTACAAGTACTTTGTTCTAATGTGTGTATTACCTTTCGTGTTTGGAAATGTCACGATGAAGTTTCATGAAAACCCTTGTTGATTGCTCAAGGAAACTACGACAACTGAAGGATTTTGAAGACGCGTGAAGCTGTTAGTACGATGCGGATCTCTTGAACTTTGACAATAAAAAGGTATTTAAATTTATTTAAATTTTATTTATTGAAGTCATCATTTAAAAGAACTGGATTAAGATTTATTGGAGCACGGAAAAACTTTACAGTACCATTGACTGAGAAAAGTCATTGACAACTGTACTACTTAGTGAAAAGGATATTCTATCTTTTGTAAAGAATAAATTCCGTGGTGGTAGCTGATATCTTAGGGTAATCTATTATAGATATGAAGATAATCAAACCACAATAATACAAATAAATAATATATATTTACTTTACGCCCAAAGTAACTTTCGGGAACAATATTTTCCCATCCTCAGTGGGTCTCTAACGAAAAGGAAAAATTGCGTGATTAACATAAAGAGGAACAGCGATATAAAGAATAAAATAGACAAAAGAAGTGAAATGAATAATACAATGATAAAATTTCGAAAAATAAAGAAATTGAAATTTTCCGTCTTCAGAAAAATTTCGAATGGCGTAACGCTATCAAAACCGGTTGCCGCCTAACAGAATAGGATATTAAATACTCACAACATCAATTTGCGAATTTTTTAAAAGAATTTCCCCATCGCCACATCCCTTGCCTGGATTGGCCCGCCCCGCCCCCAGTGCTTCGTCCACATCCCCAGAGAACTCCAGGTTCCGCGTCGCGTCAGCAGCTGGCAGCGGGGGCAGGGGGCGCACAGCCTTCGGCGACAACAGCGCCCCACGCGGCCGTCTCTTAAATAATAGCGCATCTCCAGAAGAGCAACAAAGGTAAATATGAAAGATTGATCGCGTCGTGGGCCGTGGCGGGGGGGGGGATTCTTTTGTGCCCCGCGCGGTGGGGGGGGGCACGAAGAGGGGGGTACCGAGGGGTCCACGAGAAGGAGGCGGAGAGAGAGGCGAAGAAATGGAAAGTAAACATGGTGGGCTAATTGAGTTTAAAACTTAATGCCTAATGCAATGGAACCCCCAGACCCCTTCCTCCGCGAGTTGGCGAAATATCAAACATGGGGGCGCGTGAATTCGCCAGCGGAAAAAGAGAACCGCGCACAGCGCCATGCACGATTACCCCTCTTGCAGTTTCAATTTCGCCAAAAAGGACGCAAGCAGAAAGTTACAGGGGTGGAAAATGGAGTATTATACAAAACATCACCCTATCAAAGGAACAAAGGAAGAAAATAAATCGATTTTCTTTCAACGAGAAGCTCCAACACAGATGAAAGAGGCAGAAAAACAATTTTCCTAATCCTTATTTTGCAATTGGCGAATGACAACGGAAAACGGCCTATCTCAATCGAATGTTTCATTATAAGAAAACAATTCATCTTTTGTACGAAGAATTATTTCAAAATCTTCTCGAAAGCATCGTTCATCGTTCTGCGCAATACCTATTACTGAGAGACCCCAGAAGTTCTTTCTACAATATGAATCGTTTATTTCAGCATTCAGTCAAACGCCGAAAAATGAGTTAATGGTAAGCATTTTTCGAAAGTTCTGTACGTAATTTTTTCTTCAATAAAAATTATTACAAAATTAAAATTAGATAGAAGTATATGTTCGTCAGCAAACATTTAAAATCCATATAAAAAATTGTATGATTTTTTTTTCGTTTTTCCAAAATTGACGAACTTAGGGGTTGACTGGTTTAAAAAAAATGATTAAAGCCGCGAATGTTGTCAGTTGTGCGGGAGCATTCTCTATTTTACCTGAATGTGAAGCACACTCCATATCTTCACGCCTTGCTCCTAAGCACTCCGAACGTGTGGCATTGTGTCTGCAGCTTGAAGCACCGTGACGGCTCAACTGCGCGCGCGTGCGCGTGCGTGTGTGTGTGTGTGAATGCGTGTGTGTGAGTGAGAGAGAGTGAGCGTGTGTGTGAACGTGTGTGTGAGTTTGTGTGTGTGTGTGTCCGGGGGACGAGGTCCATCAAGACGATCCGGATGAACGTTACGAAGCGGTGTACCCTTAATGGGTGTTTCAATAAAATAACGACCTGCTCCCACCGCAAATTGGTGTTCGTTAAAAGCGCCGACTTCTCCTGTTTCCCAGGACAAAGACACCGCGAGGACGATACCCGCGCGTGCGGGGGGGGGGGAGGAAGGGGATGGGGAGGCGTGCTTTGTTCTGCCACCGCACAGAGTGCGCCACGAAGTCGGCGGTTGGGAGCAGACAGCAACGGAGCCTTACCACCAACCGCCAGAGGTGCAGCTTCGTTCATTGTTGTCATCCTGAGATTAGCACATAGTAGAAAACTAAGTCACCATCTCGAATAGATGAAAATTAATTTTGGAGTACAAGCCATAAATTGAATGAACTCTATGGTAAATTAAAACGGAAATATCTTGCAACACTGGAATCAAGCAATATGTCTCAAAAACACGAAAGAGAAAATAAACTACTAAATGATAATATTGTATGATAACGTAAGAAACGATGTTCAACTAACGGTGAAAGCGTTAATGTTTAGGTTGGACCAGAAACTGGGCTAAACACCGTTTGCAGAGAGACCAGAAATGTTTAGGCGGAGGAGCAACTTCCCCGTGTTTCTAGCAGAGAGTGTCATTGGAGCAGTTTCGTTTTTGCTACAGGCCACTTCCAGGCGGTCGCTCGAAAGAGCCGGAGCAGAGAATAATTGAAAGGCGAACGGTGCTCCGCGCGCGGATTATGCGGGATGATCCGCTGGACGAGGCTAATAGGGATGCATGGCCTCGTACGGGGAGGGGGCAGCGGCAGCGGCGGCGGTGGAGGAGGAGACGGCGGGGTGAGAGGGGTGATAGTGACATCGGCGGGGGCGCCGGGGGAAGGGGGGTTGGCGGTGGATGGGCGGCGCCTTGACGAGGCTCGAGGAGGCTGCATGTGGGGACGGAGATGGAGGCGATGGCAGGGGCAATTGCGGCGGTGGGGGTGGAAATGGTAGCGGCAGTGGCGGGACGACATTGGAGGGGGCGGGGCGTTTGTGAGGGAGGGACGGAAAAGGGGCCGTGATGGGTACGGAGAACGACGCATTTGGGGGTGGATGTGGGCGGTGGCGGACGTGGCAGCGCGGGTGTGATAGCAATGGCAGCGGCGGGGGCCACATTGGCGAGTGGGGGCTTGCGTCGGAGGGAGGATGGGCCAGAGGAGGGTGCGTGACAGAGGCGGGGTGCGGGTGGCGGCGGGGGCGGTCACTCCGAGATGGACGGCGCCGCTCGCTAGTGCATCCATCTCGGAGTTGCGGGGGGTGGGGGTGGCAGAGAAGCGTCCGTGGCGCCGGGGGCGTTGGCGGGGGCGAGGGTTAGGGTGGAGGTGGGGCCGGGTCGCTCCATCAGAATTTGTCACCTCCCGTCCGCCTCCCCCGCCGGATGCTCGAAGGGCGTGGAGCCCCCTGTTCAGCACCATGCACATCGCCAGGGCTCACTGCAACTTCAACGCTCGGGGGCGGGGGGGAACCTATCTTCTAGATACTTTTAATCTAGATTTTCTAGTTCTCTTATATGCAAGAATCAGTTTTGCGCACCACGGTTGATTGATTCATTGATTTTTTCGTGTTTCCGGGCGCGTCAACTACTGTGGTCATTAGACCCGTTAGTGTAGTGCATTTGTTTTCGGGAGTTGGCGGTGAACTTCTCCCACTGGATGGCGAGATCCGGCGCCGACCTACCGTTGGCTAGTGGAGTTTCCCCCTAACCAAGACTCTCCCACCAGCGGGGCACCGCCCCAGCCGGGGCAAGCTCTAAGCTCCCCATCGGTCTCCCGGAATATGTGGTAGTGTAGTGCATGTTAGTGTAAGTGTGTGTGTGTAAGGGGAGAGGATAGGACAAGGAAGAGGAAAGACAGATCGCGCGCGGTCCGTGGCCCGTTTGTTAGGGTACTGCTTCTGTATTCGCCTGGTGTTGATCGCAGAAACCACGGAAAACTACCGATCAGAGCAGCCGGTCGCTAGAATTCTCCTCCTGACAGTGACTGAATTCGAAATAGCAGGAAAGCTAGTGTCGAAAACCCTGCCGCCGTCAGGACTCGAACCTAGGACCTCCCGGTCAGAGGCGCTGCAGTGACATCAGTTGATGCACTGAGCTACAGCTCCCAGCGCGCACCACGGAAATTGTCAGGGATGAAATTAATATTTTCTTAATGGTGTGAATGCTTTCTATGGACTTTTGCATGACAATAATTATACTTATTTGTAACTAGATGAATTTTACCAGTAGTGCTTTCCCCCGATCATTTTAACAGAGTAAATTAGAACTTGCGAACTATTTCCCTTGCAGGTTTTAATACGCTCGGGTCGAACTATCATTGAACACTAATGTCTATTTTTCTTTCTTTCAAGTTTCTTGCAAGTCAGTGCCTTGGGCATGGATGTTTGTCCCTTGACTTTGTAGGTGTCGCGGAGGACCTGGCGTCCTGCTGACCGCAGATCAGAATAGACCGCAAGTGTGTTTGTCTAGTGCATGGTCAAATATGCGTCCCATCGGGACGTAAAGGGTAACCGGCACTTGGCTGGATAAAAAGCCATAGAAAAAAAAGTTTACAAATGTCGACAATATTTCGCCACCTTTTTTTTACTTTCACACCCATTTTTTGGCTCCTTTTCCTTTGATAGAAAACCGAATGCTCGACCTCAAAGCATCCCTCCACCTGCCACAAGTCTACGCGGAAATGTCTACGCGGAAATGTTTCCTACGTAGGGTAAACTCTTTACACTGTTATATCTACTCTACAACGATGCCCGCCCGCATCCTCATGTGTGCGCAATTCTCACCACGTCCTCCACATCCTCGAGAAGGGGAGGGGAGAAAGAGGGGGGGGAGAGAAGGAAAAGAGGCGGTCATCCGACCCCGCGCCCGCCGAATTAGGAGTAGCCCGCATTTGGCCTTTTAAGGCCACGGCTTGAGAGGACAGGGAGGGCGTCAGTGGCCGAATTGTCTTTATTCTCCGCGACGGGGGTCCATCGGAGAAAGTTAATTCATGGCTGGGCCTCGCAGCGCTCGCCGCCCGCCGAGATGCTACTCAAAGATATTAGAGGCTGCGGAGAGGAAGTTGGGAGTTTTCAAGCGGAGGGGCAGCTCTCCTTCCCCACAGCGCACACATCACTTTCCTCCCTTCACTCGCCCCTCCACCACCCCTTCCTCCGTCGCTCAGAGTCTCCCGGCTTCCTGCCCATGACTCCCACCCATTCTCAACCTCCTCTCGCCTCACCACTTCGAAACGCCTCGCGCGTCTCCACGCCTCACGCACCTCCACGCCGCGCGCACCTCCACGCCTCGGGCAGCTCCACGCCTCGCGCAGCTCCACGCCTCGCGCAGCTCCACGCCCCGCGCAGCTCCACGCCCCCCGCAGCTCCCTGACACGCCCTCCCTGACACACACGAGTTGTGGGCGGGCAGTTGCGGCGAGCGCAGCGATATGCGAATCGCTTTCGCCATAAAACGCAGCCCAACGCGTCATAAAAGCTGCGCCACCAAATGGAAAGGATAGCGCTCCGCTCCGTTCCGCACCGCTCCACCGTTCTTTACCCCTCTTCGCCCCACCCCGCGCCACCCCGCCCCTCCCCGTGCCACCCCGCCCCACCCCGGCCTGCCCAACCCCGCTAGCCCGCCCAGCCCCGCCCAACCCCGCCCAACCCCCGCCAACCCAACCCAACCCCGCCCCGCTCCGCTTCACCCGTCTCTACGCCACCCCCCTTCCCCGCCCCGCGCGCGAGCATTCAGCGCTCACAATAACGTAGCGGCTCCGCAAGTATTGGGTTCCTTACTCATTACAACATAGTGCGGGCATCGTTGCACCCTTCATTACCACTATTATTTTGCGGAACACCGGTGGGCTGGCACGCTCCCCATCCATGTTCCTGGTTATTCGCCAACATGAAAGAGGCCAGTGTACATACTGCGCAAAGCGTATATTTCTCAGTATTTGTTTCATCACAGACGGATCATGAAATATTCGGAACACGTTACGCTCTACAACTCATCCTAGTGCTACTCATATGAATATGCTTGTTATCGTCATTCCCTAAATGTGACCTGCAAATGGTAACAGTAATTCTGTAAAGTGTAGCTGATACTCTTAAATTTAACAAACTGACTTTTAAAAATCTATTTTAATTTATATTTTTGATAATTTAGATTTGCAATTTGTTTAATATCCTACCCCCAGAGAAATGTACCCAACTTTAATATCCTACCCCAAATAAATCTAAACAAAAATTACAGAAAACAATCGTTAATCGCATTTCATAATTTCCTTCTGATTACCAACACATTCTGAAGAACCGCGCATAATATGCGAGATGTTCGTACAGAGAGGTAAGTCTTTAGTTTGATACTTTTGTCGGGCCATTAACGAGCTGATGTGTCGATCGTCTCTCTGAAGTTTTCTTCATATCACTTTCAATCGAAACTTCCTCCGAGCCCGTGAGAGAGATAGTTTCCATGGTAACCGACCGTAAACAAAGTCAAACTTCTTTTAGGGAATAAATTTGTAGATAACACAGTTTCCCATTTCCTGAAAACGCTCTCAGTTTCTATCGCTTTCGAAACTGTGCCTTTTGTGAGGCAGCTTATAACCAAGCCACTTTCAGAATACGGGCAAAATGAAAAAGTTAGCAAACTTCTTGTTTGAGCCTACACGAGAAGTTCTCTGTTGTTGATATCCAGTATTTTTCTCAAATGTTTCTTACGAAAACTGTGAAACGTCACACCAGACGGGAAACTGAAAATTACCGTCTTCATCCTGCTCTTGAAATGACACTAGCAAACAAAACAAGTAGAAAGCATTTCGAAACAAATTGAGTTGAAAGTAGTAACGTAAATGAGAATTCTTTCTCAGATAAATTGGTAAGTATGTATGCAGTCTCGAACTGCAATTTGACGACTTATCACTTCATCTTTTTCAACATCTTTTGATTCCCAAAGTACAAGAGAAATGTGGCCGTTTGTAAGACTGGACATTTGTCTTGATGTCTTCAGTAAAAAAAAGTACAGTAAAAAATAAATATCATTTAATAGCGTTTTACTACACACAGTAATGGCAATGCTAAAATATAATAATTACAGGAATGCTATTTCATAATCCATTTTGACATATATTTGTGCTGGTATAGAATCAAAAATGCATTGCAAATGACGGGCTTGGGATAGCAACAAAAAAAGGCAAACTTACCACAATAAGCCTACAACGTTTCGTAAATGTTTATATCTCTATTTTTGTAAAACATCATGTGTGTCTTTTTTTTGTTATTTAAGGTCGCATCAACATCTAAGGTCATTAGCGACCACTATTGGAGTGAACGTTATGGTAACTATGAAGATGAAATGAAATGGTGATGATAAGGGGTGGAAGGACGAACACAAATACAACCATGCCCGAGGCGGGACTCGAAGCCGCGACCCTTCGGTTCGAGATCACTAAGCCACTACTGCCTTAGCGTTCTCGGCCGCCAGACCTGCATGTGTGTCATTTTGTTACTGTCCCAAAAGCTTCATAAATATGAATAAGTCCACTTTATAGTATGAAAATATGTCACACTTTCCCAAAAATCGAGATACAATAATTGAAAATTAGCAAGAGGCAGTCTGCGACTGCTGTGGCTGTGTAGCTGATTTTTTTTTTAATGAAAGTTAGAATGAAATATACATTCAAAACATACATTTAATGAGTGATATAAACTAGTATCAAAAAATTTATTCAAAACTTGTATGCAAACAAGACGGGCATATTCTCCATGTTCATTATACTTTTCATATACGGATAACTCCTCATGTTCTTCACCTGCAGCACAAATATCATTTGAGTAATGAAGCTGGATTTTCGAGTTACGAGTTTACGAGTCCATAAACGTGAAGAGTTTTCACCTTGACGGAGCTAATGAGAATTGGGAAAGGACAGGGACGAGACGAGAATGCAATCCAGTTATTTTTGCAATGGATGAGGGAAGAAAGAGCAAATGGACGATGGCGGTGAGAATGGAGTCGCAGTCTGGGCAATGGAGGACAAGCAGCTGCTAACTCAAGGCGGTAGACGGAAGGTTGCGGCAGTGTGGAAGGAGGGAGGAGGGACGGGGGTTGACTCGCGCCGTCCGCTTCAGCGCATTTTTTACACTGCCTGGGAGAAAGTAGGCGCCGCAACAGGGGAGGGCAAGGGCAAGGACAGGTCGAGGGCGGAGGCGAGAGAGAAGGTAGGGGTGAGGTGGAGTGGGGTGGGGTGGAATGGGGTGGGATGGGGTGTGGTGAGGTGGGGTGAGGTGGGGTGAGGTGAGGTGAGGTGGGGTGGGGTGAGGTGGGGGGGTGAGATGGAGTGGGGAGCGGTGAGTTGAGGGTGGGATGAGGGGCTTGGGATAGGGTGGTACGTGGGAAGAGGCGGGGCGGAGTGGGGTCGATGGCTGGGGCGGGAGCGGAGGCGAGGTGAGGTGAGGTCTGGGAAAAAGGCGTTGGTAGGGCCCTGAGAGCATGTACGAGGGCGGGAGTGTGAGCAAGGCCGAGGAAGAGAATGGGCACCGGGACACCCACGGGATATGAACGCGTGCGCGGCCAAGCCCGCAAGTGTTGGCATGATTGATTGATTGATTGATTGATTAGTGATTGCGGGTGCGTCTCCTGCTGAGGTTATTAGTCCCGCCAGTGAAGAGCATGTTTTAAAGCTGTAGGTGGCGATGATCATTCCCTTCTGAATGACGAGATCCGGCGTCGACCTACCTGTCAGTTAGCGTGGTTATCGCCAAACATATTTCCAGTGTGGCACCGCCCCAGCTGGAGCAAGATCTAGGCTCCCGAATGATCTCCCGGCATGTGCGGTAATGTAGTGCATGTGACTGAAAGAGTATGTAAATAAGAGGATAGGATAAGGAAGAGGAAGGAAGAATAACACGCAGTCCGTTGCGCGTTTGTTACGAAACTACTCCGGCATTTGTGTTGTGTTGATCGAGGAAACCACGGAATACTTTCGATCAAGCAGCCGGTCGCTAAAATTCTCCTCCAGATAGAGGCTGAACTCGACCTTGCTGTGTAGCTAGTGTCGAAAGAGCTACCACCGCGGGGAGTGGAACCTTAGGACCTCCCGGTCACACGCACTGCAGCTGACGTATGTGTTGGCATGGGCGTGTGTGAAGGGGCCGAGACTGGCTTCGAGACGCACGCTGGCGGCGGAGGGCAGGGGCAGGGGCGGGGGCAGGGGCAGGGGCGGGGTCGCAGTCGAATCTATTTGCCCTCCCGCGCGGGCGTCTGGCGCCTCCGGAGGGCAGCCGCGTGTTTGCCGGAGGTCGCACAAAGGCCCAGCATAGGGGACGAACGCAGCCGAAGGGAGGCCGCGTTGACACACCTCCTCATACACATGCACAACCCATTGTCCTTTCCACCATGGGGAATTGGTAATGTAGAGATATGTTTTGAATACATTAATATCGCTAAAAAACAGATCTTGAATTAGAAATACATCCCTACTAATACGTATGGAACGAAAATCCTTTTCAGACACTATACACCGATTGCCTGCACTTCAGTACTTCTCATGGCCCTTCATTAGTCGTCATCAGCTGCTTCCGGATACGACGTAAATTAGCTTGTGAAACGCATCGAATAGCAACACGCATGACAGTAACTCGAAACGTGGGGCAGATAATTTTCGCTAATCGTGCAAATGTTCTTGTCGGATATGAAACAACGAATAGTCCCCTATTTAGAAAAGTTACATCCCTGCAACCTAGTGCGCAGTCGCGTAGAGTTCCGAACCATCCAAGTGCTGCTTAATGCACGGCGCGCTCTACTGCCTCAGCCTTCCACACAGCCGCTTTTTGTAGGAGGAGAGCGACTGTTACATTTTATCCGCGACCAACATATCGCCTTGAAAACATTTCGCACGGCTCGGGCTTTCGCCGCCGCATCGCAGCGTTTGGAGATGTTTGGAGCCGCTTTAAGTGCACATTTGGAATCGAAAGATTTTACGAGCGTGGTAATGCGCGAGCGGCGCAGCGGCTGTGCGTTTACGCCCGGCGCGGGGGGGCGTGGCGGCGCGCGCAACAAACGGCGGCGCCCGAGATTTATTCTGCCCTCGCCCATTAGGCGCGCTGTGCGAGGCGGGGCGGGGCGGGGCGGGGAGCGACGCACGGCGCCTAACGAGCGCGCGCGAGCGAGGCGACTTGTGCCGCATTCCCCGCGCGCCGCGCAGCCTCTAATTCGCGCGGGGGCGGCGGCGGCGGCGGATAAAAGGCAGGCGGCGCAGCAGCCGACGCGCGCGATTTTCCAGGCGGCTGCCGCGCAAAGAGCGACTGCCTGCCTCGCTGGCTGCCCTCCTCCCCGCCTCTACACCTCACGCGCGCGCTCTCGCTCAGACGCTCTCTTATCCACCGCCACGCTCTCTTGTTCCACCGCCACGATCTCTTGTTTCCCGATACGTTTTCTCTTGACCCGCCGTCACATTTTCTCTCTCTCTCTCTCCCTCTCTCTCTCCCTCTCTCTCTCTCTCTCCCTCTCGCCCCGCCGCCACGCTCTCTCTCTCTTGCCCCGCCACCACCGTCTCTCTTGCCCCGCCGCCACGTTCTGATGCCCCGCCGCCACGCTCACTTGCCCGCCGCCCGCAGCTCTCTTGTCAAGTCGCCACGCTCTCTTGCCCCGCCGCCACGCTCTCTTGCCACGCTCTCTTGCCCCGCCGCCACGCCCTCTTGCCACGCCGCCACGCCCTCTTGCCCCGCCGCCCACGCTCTCTTGCCCCGCCACGCTCTCTCTTGTCCCGCCGCCACGTTCTCTCTTGTCCCCCCACGCCACGCTCTCTTGCCACGCCGCCACGCTCTCTTGCCACACCGCCACGCCCTCTTGTCCGTCGCCGCTCTTTCGTGCCCCGCCGCCACGCTCACTCCTGTCCCGCCGCCACGCTCTCTCTTGCCCCGCCGCCACGCTCTCTTGCCCCGCCGCCAAGCTCTCTTGTCAAGTCGCCACGCTCTCTTGCCCCGCCGCCACGCTCTCTTGCCACGCTCTCTTGCCCCGCCGCCACGCCCTCTTGCCACGCCGCCACGCCCTCTTGCCCCGCCGCCACGCTCTCTTGCCCCGCCACCACGCTCTCTCTTGTCCCGCCGCCACGTTCTCTCTTGTCCCCCCGCCACGCTCTCTTGCCACGCCGCCACGCTCTCTTGCCACGCCGCCACGCCCTCTTGTCAAGTCGCCACGCTCTTTCGTGCCCCGCCGCCACGCTCTCTTGTCCCGCCGCCACGCTCTCTTGTCCCGCCGCCACGCTCTCTTGTCCCGCCACCACGCTCTCTTGCCCCGCCGCCACACTCTCTTGCCCCGCCGCCACACTCTCTTGTTTCCCGATACGTTGTATCTTGCTCCGACGCCACGCTCTCTCTCGTTCCGCCGCCACGATCTTTCCCCAACGCCACGCTCTCTATTCCCCCACCACCACGCTCTCTTTCCCCGACGCCATGCTCTCTTGTCCCGTCGCCACGCTCTTTCTTGTTCCGCCGTCACGCTTTCTCTTGCCACGCCACCACGCTCTCTCTTGTCCCTTCGCAACGCTCTCTCTTGTCCCGTCGCGACGCTCTCTTATTTCCTGATACGTTCTCCTGTCCTCTGGAACGTTCTCTTACCCCCATCGCGGTCTCTCCGTCAATTATTCGTTTCGTTTCGATAATTCCTGGTATTCTAGATTGAGGATACCCCTGAATGAAGGGGTGAAATGTGATTCAGCACAGGAATGTGTAGGGTGAAAAGAATCTCTAGGACCCTTACGACACATTCCATTCCACACGGCATAATGGGGATCTCCATCCCGGAAGCTGCTCGCCGCTCCTGAGCACGTCACTTCTCAGCGCCCCCGCCTTCCGCTCGCGGCCTACGTTTGCCCTTCCACTGCCCCCTCCGACTTCCGGTTTCCGGGAAGAATTACATTACGTTGGTAATAAAACAATCTATAAATTGATTTCTCAAAATATAATCACAACATTCTGTTAATTATTTTTGTTCTCTGGTGGAGTGATAGTGTGTGTAAACGTTTTTTTACCATACAAACCACGTATTTACGCAGTAAAGAGAAAGTACTATAAAGCTCCAGCAAAAATCGGCGAATTTTCGATAAGAAAACTCGTTTGGTATGGACCTGGTACCGAAAAAAATTATAAATCTTGTTCATATATTTTGTAAATTACTTCTTCTAACAGGTGGGGAAGTCAGAATTCACGTTTTGTAGATCCCTGATAGCCATAATTGGTTGACGGTTGCCCGGCTGCACGTCCGTTCCGTCTCTCTGTGTTTCTGTATGCCCCTCTGTGCAAAACGCTAGCGCCTAAACCGTTCAGGTGATTTTCTCCAAAATTGATATTCACCAATCGATCTGGAGGTACTCCTGATCCTGCGAGTTTCAAACGGATATTCTGATTTTTGGATATATTTTACACGAAGACATGATTTTCAAAATCTTCCTCAAAAAACTACATTTTTTTAGTAAACTTCTGCCTCTAATAGTGTAAATAACGCCTACAACGTACAGGTCTAATTTTCGATAAACACACTGAATTTTCGTAAATTGCAAAAGTTGTGTGATAATGTAAGAAAGTATGTGTTGTTTAAGAATCACTGGTTATGAAAGATAATAGCAGAAACTATTTTTGATAAATATTTTACACTGACAGATCGTTCATCATTTCTCTTTGTTCTAGTTTCCGTTTGAGTATAACCATTGTTTAACTATAACATTAAAATTGATATATCAAAAAGTTGATAAAGAAATGAATGACACATAGAAGGTACAAAAATGTTTTGTACAGAAGGGCGCAAAAGAAGCTGCAACCGACGCAGCCTTAAACACGAGCACGTAAACAGCAGGGCTCCGAGATACAGACGTGTATGAAACGGGATTCCTCAATATCACTCACCCTCATGAAGGAGCAAGAACAGTTTTGCAACCGGAGAATCGAGGGCCAAAAGCGCCGTTCCCTAAATCCGAGTTGTTCGGGAAGGCCACTAATTCGGCTGCAACGCGGGGACGCCAGATACGGCAGCGTGACTTGTCGCCGTCGCGGGGAGCGGGGAGATGGAGGCGGGGAGGGGCGGGGAGGAGGATCGCGGGGCAGACGGATGAGCCGCGAGCGGGCAGCCCCGCCGCGCTCTCTCCGCCAGCTCTAATTAAGACGGCATTAGCCCTAAGGGCGGGGGACGGCTAATGAAGAGCCGCAGGCGGAGCGGCCGGGCGGTGTGGAAGGGGGAGGGGAGGGCAGGAAGAGGGGCAATGGCGGGTCGGGCAAGGAGTTGCCGGGTTCAGATAGTGGTGGTGGCGGGGAGAAAGAGGAAGCACAGAGCGGGGAGGGAGGAGGGGGCCAAGGATGCGGAGAGGGTGGAAGCGGCCAAATGGGCGGAGAGGGTGATGCATCCAAGGGGGCGGGAACGGAGGGGAGGGGTGAGGGCGGAGATGGCGGTTGGCGTATTCGTCAGCGGTAAAGGTGCCGGCGGGGATTAAGCTGGCCTCTACCCGCCGCGCCCGACCGTGCCACCGCTCGCGACTGGAGGTGGCAAAGACATTTTGGTCTTCCCAGGCAGACCGCTCTTAAAAAAGGCACGGGTCCTGGGAAGATTCATAAGATTTTCTACGTAACACACACGGAAGAGATCTGGATGAGGGACTCATCCAGATTATTATTATTATTATTATTAATATTATTAATATTATTATTGTTATTAAATGTGGTGTGCACTGATGAGCAACTTATTCTTCTTCAGTGGTCTCTCGAACGCCGTTTAAACATTCAGCACGGAGGGCGAGAAATGCATGAGGATTTTTCGATTTGGAATTCATTTGCTTTTTCCGTTTGCATCTATTTATATTTTTAATTATTTATTTTATTATTTTATTTTATTAATTTGTGTAAATAATGAAATCTCACAAAAATGAAATACAACAAAATTGTTTTAAAATATTATTTCTTGAAGATATAATTTCATAGAAGCTGTGTTTGTTCATACGTTTTCTGTTGACACAGAATGTCGATGACAGAAATCTACACTGAAAAACCGCGAATAAAAGGAAACGAATACTAAGTCAAATGGGAAATTTGTGAATTTCTTCCCCTAATCCCAACTGTTTAACTACTAACTAATGAAAATTGATGATTGAAGATACGAGACCAAATAGAGAAAAGCAGTCAAGGTGGTTACCGACATCCCAAATAAATCGGGGTCCGAAAAGGAAGATCAAATGAACAAATATTGTGTCTGACACCAGCACGGTAACGGATCAATATTCCAGCACCAATTGAAGAAACACATTTTTCAAAATTGATCAAATCGGTCGGAGTGCTGACACCAGCACGGTAACGGTTTTGTGTCTGACACCAGCACGGTAACGGATCAATATTCCAGCACCAATTGAAGAAACACATTTTTCAACATTGATCAAATCGGTCGGATTTAGTGCTGACACCAGCACGGTAACGGTTTTGTGTCTGACACCAGCACGGTAACGGATCAATATTCCAGCACCAATTGAAGAAACACATTTTTCAACATTGATCAAATCGGTCGGATTTTGTGCTGACTCCAGCACGGTAACGGTTTTGTGTCTGACACCAGCACGGTAACGGATCAATATTCCAGCACCACTTGAAGAAACACATTTTTCAACATTGATCAAATGGGTCGGATTTTGTGCTCCTGAACTGAATGATACTCCTCTGACACTTGGTAATCCTGCTCTCCGTTATCCTACTCTGGGCGGCCGAGGATTAAGGGCGAGTGCGGGCTGCGCGTGGAGACGCGCCGCCCCAATTAACAGGCGGGCAGGCGGGGAAACGGGGCAGGACGGGGCGGAGCGGGCGGGGGTGCAGGGCGAGGCAGGGCGGGGCAGAGCTGGCGGTGCTGGGGGTGCGGGCCATGGCGGGGTCGCGGGGATGGGCGGGGCGGGGAGGCGCAGGGAGGGACGGGGAGGGCAAGGGCGGGGCAGGACGGGGCGGAGCGGGCGGGGGTGCAGGGCGAGGCAGGGCGGGGCAGAGCTGGCGGTGCTGGGGGTGCGGGCCATGGCGGGGTCGCGGGGATGGGCGGGGCGGGGAGGCGCAGGGAGGGACGGGGAAGGGCAGGGAGGGCGCGGGAGGTAGAGAGGGACGGGGAAGGCGGGGCAGGCGAGGATGGGCGGGGAGGGGCGGAGAGGGGTGGGGAGGGGCGGGGAGGGTGAGGAAGGGCGTAGAGGGGCGGAGAGGGATGGGAGGGCGGGCAGACGGGGCGTTGGGCGGGGAGGCCAGGGGAAAGGCGAGGGACGGGGAGGCGCAGGGAGGTGCGAAGAGGATGGGCGGGGAGGGGCGGGGAGTGGTGGGGAGGGGCGGAGAGCGGTGAGGGGCGGAAAGAGGTGGGACGGGGCGGAGAGTGGCGGGCGAAGCGGCCGCGAAGCGAATCACCGGAAAGTCAACAGGCGGCGCGGCGTACATCCGAGCAAACAGAGCCCGCTGCCCCGTGGCCCATTCCCCCTCCCCCTCCCCCTCCCCCGCGTGGGCAGTAGGCAACGCAGCTGCGGCCGCACGCGGACTCGCGAGCACAATGAGCCCCGGCGGCAAACACGCGCCAGGTCCTCGGCAGGATTCTCGCCCCGGAAGCAACAACGCATTTTGACAGCAATTAATATGGAGTCAATGAAGCATTCAATTCAGATACTCAATTGGGGGTATTACATAAAATGTTGGGCGAAAAGGAATAGGATCTAATAGCAAGCGCTCTTCAAATAATCATGTTTATTAGTAATTCAAGTTAATACGTTTCAGGCGAGAGTTTTGTCTTTAGAAGTCGTCTAGTTGATGTATCCAACATTGCCTATGGACCTATTTTCGCCCACCCGGACCGCCACTTCCATTCCATCCCTTGTCCGTCCCGCCATGCCAATATTCACTACGGGTTTCGATTTTTGAATCAACAGAGACACGAATTATCATCACACGTTGCAAGTCGATGGTCAAAGATCCGTAGTTGGAACATGATTCACCTATGTTTCAAAAACATTCTAATTGGTTGATCCATCTAAGGGGAGTTAGTCCTCTTTCTCCTAGTACAGAGATACATACAACAATAATTATTTTTAGAATTATGTTAATTTAAAGTAGTCGGCAAATTTTGATAGCGAAGCCGACGAATTCTGACAACAAAACATACAAAAATAATAGGCGAAAAAGAGATCATTCGTTGAGTCAAGTTGATGCGAGCGGAAATGAGTAGTGTATACACAAGCACACACACACACACACGAAACAACGCTAAAAACAGACTCCCCGAAAAAAATCGCCCGTCTATAACGCAACGTTCGGCGCGAGTTTCCGGGAGGGGCCTGCGCGCAGGCGGGCATAGAGGCCCCTGATCGCGCCCGGGCAGGAAGTCAGCCAGCGGAGGCGCGGCATCGACATCGACCAGCGGGAGGGAGGGTTGTACGAGCGGGCGGGAGAGTGGGCGAGTGGGCAGATGAGCGGGTGAGTAGACAAAAGGGCGGGCGGATGGGCGAGTGGGCAAATGGGCAAGTGGGCGGGTGGACGAGTGGGCGGATGGACGAGTGGGCGGATGGACGAGTGGGCGGATGGACGAGTGGGCGGATGGACGAGTGGGCGGATGGACGAGTGGGCGGATGGACGAGTGGGCGGATGGACGAGTGGGCGGATGGACGAGTGGGCGGATGGACGAGTGGGCGGATGGACGAGTGGGCGGATAGACGAGTGGGCGGATGGACGAGTGGGCGGATGGACGAGTGGGCGGATGGACGAGTGGGCGGATGGACGAGTGAGCGGATGGACGAGTGGGCGGATGGACGAGTGGGCGGATGGACGAGTGGGCGGATGGACGAGTGGGCGGATGGACGAGTGGGCGGATGGACGAGTGGGCGGATGGACGAGTGGGCGGATGGACGAGTGGGCGGATGGACGAGTGGGCGGATGGACGAGTGGGCGGATGGACGAGTGGGCGGATGGACGAGTGGGCGGATGGACGAGTGGGCGGATGGACGAGTGGGCGGATGGACGAGTGGGCGGATGGACGAGTGGGCGGATGGACGAGTGGGCGGATGGACGAGTGGGCGGATGGACGAGTGGGCGGATGGACGAGTGGGCGAATGGACGAGCGGGCGGATGGACGAGTGAGCTGATGGGCGAGTGAACGGATGGGCAAGTGGGCGGATGGATGAGCGGGCGGATAGATGAGCGGGCGGCCGGGAAGGCGCGGGGTTGGAAGGGGCGCTGCTGGGCGACGAACAGTCAATATTTGCGCCGCGTGGGGCGAGGGGCGGGCGGTGGCCGCCACCGCCCCCTCCCGGAAGTGACGGGACATTAGAGCGGCGGCTGGCCGACCCGCACGGTCGTTGGGCTGCGTGTGACGCCTGGCGGGAGAACGAACAACACTAGAGCGCGCTCTCCGGCGCACAGCCCGCGCCGAGCTGCCGGACGCGCCGCCGCAGAGATGAGGCAAATTAACGCCATTTGCGCTCCGTCGGAATGTGCATTTCTCGGCTAAGCACCCGTCTGGGTTACTGACTATTTTGTGAGTGGTTGAGGCAACGACTGACACGTTCCTCTGCAATGTTTAGAGTGGTGTGCAGAACGCAAAGGACATCTTCAATCTGGTAATGAATTTATTTTCAAATGAAGTGTGAATAACTTCAATTGCGTTGACTAAACAAGGTAGAATTGTCACGTGATGAGAACTCTTCCTGAATACAATTAACAATCCCCTACTGTTGGCAGCATCCACAAATTCCCATGTCTAAGTGTGAAGAGGGTGTGGGAGTGGGCAGTGTCTAGAATGTTTTTAAATACTTGTGTTGAAACAACAATTTATAGAAAATCAATTTAGAAAATAACGAACATAATTTAATAACGAACATGAGAATAACCTCCATTGTTACAGTTTAGAGGAGTTATTCTTGGAGTTATTATTGGAATTGTTATATTATTATTATAGGACGGACAATAGTTCAATCTTAATACGTATATTGCTTTTTTTCAATATTTCACTATCCTAAAAGATAATCTTAGATTTCAATTGCAATTTTATCATAAGTTTGCAGTTGGAGTGAATGCCTTCAATTTTCCGTCAATTTCCGCGATATGTATCACTGGTAAAAAGAAACAACGTTTGGCAGAAAAGGTGAAAACATTTCTGTTTTGTTTTCTAAGGAGCCGGTCTTCGTTACACGAATGCTCACACTCGCTCCCAAAGAGTTAATAAATGTCTATGCCTTTCTTTCATATGTTCCAGTGAATTGGATTTTCATTATATTCCAAGTTTCGAACTCATAAAAATAAAATCTTGTCCCGATTCCTTTTGAAGAGAAGTAATTCATTTTATTTTAGAATTGGCCTCTCTTATTTGGCTCTATGTTACATTTTTAATTTGTCTTAGGATTTGTGATTTGTTTCTAATAATAACAAATAGAAGAATGCGCTAAAGTGGATTTTTAGTGTGTTTTTTGACATATATTTTGCAAATCCGTTTGCTCAAAAATATTCAGTTTTTTAGTAAGAGAACTAAAATCACTGATTTACGACCTCGCTTTGAAGGGTTATTTCATAGCATTCAAATGTTTGTTAACACAAAAGAAATGACACAAGGAAATTATTCATCTTTTGTAACACATTCAATATTCAGCTAAATTGCAGAGAGACATTTTGGAGTTTTAAGTACGCAGTGTTTTCTTTGGTTGAGTCTTGAATTGAAATTCCGACCCAATTTTCAGAACTTGTTTGATAGAATCTGTTAGACCCTTGTACCGCCAGCTACCGAAGTGTTCTATTTAAAGCGATTGATAGCTAATATTACATGAAAATTAGTAATTGAAATTCTGATGATCTATTTTTGTCATTTACTTCTCATTGTAAACTGTAATTACGTGACCTAATGTTCTGTAAAATATACACACAATTAAAAGTCCCTTATATTGTCTCTATAGGGTAGATACATTTTTCAGGTCTCGTATCCAACAATTCTTAACATGTAAGGTGTCAAAAATGAAGCATTAAACGAAGAGATGACTAATTACACCTTCATTTAGAATATTGATTTTTTAGCCTTCCTGCTGGAATAGTGTTTCAATGCAAAATATATTTTCTTCAATAAAGCGAAATTTAATTTTCCCAAAACCTCATTCGCTTCACATTAAACGAGGATATGTAGCGCATTGTAAAATGTATCCCAAAATTACTTATGTCTCTTTCTTTTTTAATTTCTTAAATGGATTTTTAATTCCTGATTTTTTGGGTTATATTTGTTAAGTAGTAGGAATTTTGAGTTGCAACACTGCTCCAGTAATTTTGATGCAAGAGTGGTAGTTATTTGGGGAACTCATCTGGAAATACAGGGGTGTACCTTAAAACCTGATTCACACGTAAAACGCTAAAATACAAATACAACACTACAGAACAAATTGCGACTCTTCTCTCCTACGGTTCGCTGATGCCTTTGAAGTTGCAATCAATCCACTAAAGAAAATGCCGACCTCTGACCAAGAAATACTGTTGTATCTGCCTCACAGGGGCAATCTGTATAGTTTCAAAGATGTATACTTATTTCACATAAAAAAGGGGTGTTTGACCAATTCACAGTAAATCCCAATTTTAGATTGTTTGTAGTTACAAAAGTATTTCAGAAAATCAACGGCTCTGAGGAAGATTAATAAGGCTAAAAAGCACCGACAAGCTTAGACGATTCAGTAATTAACCTATTCCTCATCAGAAAATTCGAAGAATTAATTACTAGGTGGTCATGAATTCAAGAAGAATATTAACAAAATTTGTGTCTTCAAGAATTTATTACAAATTGTTAGATAATTGAATAGCAGACACCTGTGCAGCAAATTTTGTTAACAAATTAGTTATTACAAAATTAGTCAGGCGCAAATCGCAACATACGGCAAGCTTCAACGGCCGGTGTTTCATGAAATCTATCGAGTACAACTCGAAAATGGTGCTTCCTAGGGATTTAAAATCATGTTTTTAACGCTTTCTTTATTCTATCTCACGCAGCTGTCTACACAAATGATCTTTTGATACCTTATATTTCATTTTAGTTGGTTCGGCTCTTCTGGATACATCCCTTTCGAAGGACGGGTTGCCAGAGGCGTGCAATCTCGATGTTTCTCCGATTGAAAGCGAGATTCACAAAAGTTGTAGGCAAATAAATACATTTCATTAACACGTTATTTCTTTTAAATGGATGCGAGAGAAAGGAGGAGGGTCTAAGTTCCGAAGGAGGAAGGGACTATTTTCGGAGCGCATCTACGTTAGTATTACGTACTGAGACCAAGATGTAGTTTGCACTATCGACACTCCATCCTCCACAACAGCGGCGAGCATCGATTTACGCACCCTCTCGCGCGGTCTCTGGAACGCAGGTGCCAACAGACCATTGAGAGCTGCTCGCGAAGCCCAGCGTTTGCTGAATTGATTCCCCACGTGATGGTGGGACGGTTGGAGTGAGACACCACAGGCGCCCACAGATACGCACCCCGCAGTCTTTCGACCCCTCCGCGCGGAGGGTGGGTGGAGGGGGGGGAGGGACGATTTCCCACGACGCCCATGAAGCCGCAGCCCCGCCCCCGCCGCCGCCGCTGCAGTTATTTCTGGCAGCACCGTCTGTTGGCGGCCATCCGAACGCGATTACCTCCGCTGCAAGGCTTCCCTTGAAACAACTGACGCGCGCCTCTCACGTGGGCGGGGCTTCCCCCACGCCTCGCCTCGCCCCGGTCGGTCAACGAGAGATCGATCGAGCGATCGATCGATCGACCATCGGCCTCCGCTCAGTCGCCCGTGCTCCCCGCCCGCCCTCGCCGTGGCCTACTTTCTGCGAAGAGACGGCAAAGAGCCCTCGCCGTCCAAACAACCTACGGAAGAGGAGATGTACGAGCCTTCGGGATTCACGGGATGCCGGAGGGGGAAACAAGAGGCGCGAAGAGCTGACAATTGATTCGGAACAGGAAAATCCCAGAAGAAATGAAAAGAAGACAAGGTGATGCTCAGAGTCAACATCTTTTCAAAATACGTTGCAGTAGACTGAGACAGCAACCCTGCATTAAAAAGAGGTCTGGAGATGGCAAAAATTCTCGGGCAAGGAATACTGAAGGATATTCAATGTTTATAAGAACAAGGCATCCGGAACACTGGTAGAGATTAATGGCCTCAGATTGATCGAACACAATGTTTCAATGAACAAACAAGTAACAACACAACGATGAGATAAACCGTTCTTGTTCTGTATTTTCACGAATTTAAGGTAACTGAAAGAGTGGTAATGAGCAAATATTATGACATTTCGACCTCTTGTGGATTCCTTATTTTTCTTATTATTATTGAGTGATTTATTGCATTATCAATAATTTCACCAACACGGAAAATTCATATCTGCGAGAGTTGCAACTACAATTTTCGACTTTACTCAAAGATCGCTCAGTTATATTTTTCTTCCATCACCGATCTTCAGTGACATGGGAGATAAAAATTTAAATGGCGGAATGAAAGAACATTCAACGACAGTATGGATGTCACTATATCTCAATCATGACCAAAACCTAAGACATAGGTAGTAGCTTGCACTTAACATTATTATGTAAAGCACTAATATACGTGATTAAAAATGAATTTTCGAGATTTGTATAAAAATTATGCAAAAGTAAAAAAAATATTATATAAACATTTAGGAAAAAAAGTTTTGAAAAATTACCGTAGTGACTTCATCAAATTGCTGCAATCTTAAATAATCTATACAATTAATAAAATATATTTTACAGTGAATAATAGATAAATATAATGCAGAGATCATTTTTAGATCTTCTATTGTAATAATTATACAAATAGAAACAGTCACTTTGCAAGTTAATTCAGCGTTCTATTAAATCAACCAAGTTCAGATGTACCAGCACCTGGTGATGGCCCTCGCATTTCATGAACGTGCCCCTTCCATACCACGAGCAACATATTTCGCACCTTGCAAAATTCAGAGATTATTGTACTTCATGGTTTTATACAACAGTTCGCTGCCTGTAGTGGGATTATCTCAACAATCCGGCAATTATTCCCCACATTGATGACATCGTTTATTAGCCGAGATCCAATTCAAGAGTTGTGCAAAGTCTCCTAAATGACACTGCAGCACCGGAAATGGTCGAGTGACCGGATTGAGGGCAGCAAATCGATGGACTCCGGGATTTGGTCGCGAGCAAGAGCTCTGCGGAAATCCAGTATCATAAGATTAATTTGATTGTAACTTCGAATGCAGGGTTTAGCGCTACAGTTTATAAAATCACAAACTGGTACTAATTCCCACTCGTAAAACGCTTCGAATAAGCCAGAAACACTGAGCACTGAATAAGCATTAGAGGACGATGCCCAATGCTGGGCCAAGGCCTAATAAAAACGTGCAGCCTTTGCAGTTCTCAGCGGAACGATAGCACTCGTTCGTCGTGTGGTGCCACTCTTCCTCGGCTGCACAACAATTGGGGAGCCAGATTTTCGATTTCATTAAAAAGCTATTGTAACGTGGATATACTCAACATGTTGAAAGTGTTTGCGTCACGTTTAAGCTATATTTTTATATTCTAGGGATCACCAGAGATTGATATAGTCTTTCAATTTCATTAGAATGAGGAATAAGAATTCACGTTCTTCCTTACGTATTGAAAATAGTTTATACACGAATTTATTAATATAAATTATGGCAATATAAAAATGCAAAATACAAAATAATAGGCAGTCGCTATGTTGAATGTAGCGCTGTTATTATGGAATACATGGATATACAATTCCCTTCTACTATGAAATTCCAAAAACGGCCCATCTGTAATATTAACGTAAAACTATCATTTTATTTCTTCATACGCCTATTCATTCTGTATCAGCGTGGCCTCAGTCAATATTTCTTCTTACAGACAGCCATTAAAACAATGTTTCTTTCAGGCCAAGCTAAGCGTGCTAAACATTCAATTTTTAGTCTTAAAAGTGAAACGAACAAACGAAATGTAACAAAAGCAAATACTTTCTTCATATCAGATATAACTTATCTTTATATAATTCAATTATTGGAAGTATTCAATTAAGTAATTTTTACACTTCAATTAAAATAAAAGTCAAGAAAGTAAAGCACTATAAAAAATAGTGTAAGACACACGTGGTAAAAGTAATATTATTTTGCATAGAATTGTGCCACTCGGCCTATAGGTCTCATGTCACAACATTTCTTACTATCAAAATAAAATTTCACTTAAACCCCTCGCATAATAAATATTACATTTCCCCATAAAATAAATAAACCTTAGGAAAATTCAATTAAAAAATAGAGTAAAATGCAAGTAAGCATACTTGTGTAAACATATGTAACGCATACTTTGCTACTATATGGTTCAAATTTCCGAAATATAATTTGGAATGTGTTGGATCAGCCCTCTTTCAACAAAAATATGGTTGGTGGTGGATGCGAGGGATGGGGGTAGTGGTTAAGAGGTTGGGGCTAGCGATAGATTTTTTTTCCATTGTGCAGCCCCCATTAGTTTTCCGCTGCGGTTACCCCCCGGTGAGCGCATACATCAGAGCACCTTCGGCGGCAGAGCGGTAGCCGAGTGAAAGATATACGGGAGCGTAATGGCTTATCCGGCGGGCATCGCTTGCCGTTCGCCCACAGCGCGCGCCCGCCCGCCCGCCGCCCGGGGGCGATGGGCGATGCCGAGGCAGATAGCGCGGCTGCGCTTCGGGCCCCCTTGCCTTGGGGGGGGGGTCTCTCCCCCCGCCCACCAGGGCCCGCGTCCTCGCTGATTTTCGCCCCCATGTAGGAGGGGCGGTTACACTGGCCGATGGAGGCCGGAGGTGCACAGGGGGGGAGAGGGAGTGAGAAGGGGCTAGGAGAGGGGGAAGGGGGGCTGGAGGGAGGGGGGCTCGCTCTGCACCGCACGCGCTATAAGCAGCTGCTCGCAACGGGGGAGGGAGGGCCGGGAAACTTTGGTAGTCGAAAATAGATAATGTGGAGTGAATATTAAAATACGGAAGTTAAATAAAACTCCAACGTTTCGTAGTATCATTATTACACACAATAGTCAGGAAAATAATATTCCCAACTATCTAATAATCATAATTGTCACTATTCCCAACTATCAAGTTTATTTCTATTTCAATTGTGAACAAAATGGAAAGAAAAGTGTTATGAAATTATGGTTTCTTAAAAATGATTCTCGTAAGAATATAAACACTATTTAAATAATCTACAATATTATGCTTCAGTATTATTAACATTTGTATCTTAAATGAATTTAATTTAACTATAAAATATTATTTTCTTGCAATTCACTTAGTTGAATTTATCTGGAGAGGTTTAAAACAATATGTATAAATTAATCAGTCATGTGGCCGGGCATACACATCAGATCACAACAACTTACAGTTCCTCTGGAAGTTCTTAGGTCATTTACCTTACAGTCCAGGTCTCGCCCCCCAGCAATTCCCAAATTCT
The DNA here is from genome assembly GCA_011170035.1 of Teleogryllus occipitalis. NCBI lineage: Eukaryota > Metazoa > Arthropoda > Insecta > Orthoptera > Gryllidae > Teleogryllus > Teleogryllus occipitalis. The sequence continues at coordinate 75,802 of BLKR01003765.1, read as the reverse complement.
CTTAACCTCAAAAAATTCCTGTCAGATCAGCGGCGCTCATCCCAGTGGCAGTGACGCAGATTTCAGTGGCTGTCAAAATTTGGTTCCTATTCCAGGCGCAGCCTTCTACGTCACACGGATACGAATTCTGATCTCGAAGGAAATTACTAATGTCTCCATTCTCGTGGTCACTATCTGGCAAAGTAGTGCAACATGTGCTGTATATCCCCCAACATTTTCTTTTCATGAAATTGGGTCTTTTTTTGACGAAGTAAGAAATTTGCTTTTGGGATCTGCCTCGTTCTTGCTCGTTGTAGCTTTTAATTAAACCTACGGATCTTTGCATGAACGCATGATTTTAAAATTATGTTTGAACGTCAGCAATATTAAAATCGCAGTACAAGCATTAGGGACTACAAGTGGATGACAGAGTGGGTCAAAGGCAAAGAAACGCGAGAGGATGGGTGGGGGAGGTGTAGCGGGAGTAGCAGAGGGAGCGAGCTGAGCTCCGATGCCTCGAGTGACTGCTCCAATTTCGTTGTTAATGGCCCCTCCCTTCCCCTTCCCTTCCCCTCCCCACCTCGCCCTCCGCCCCTCGTTCTCCTCCCGACGATTGACTCCGCAGCGATCGGCCTCCGTATTTGTTCAGATGTTAATGCGTGCGCTGGCGGCGACTGCTGGCCGTAGGGGCGGCGGAAGAGGTGGGTGCTGGGGGAGATTGTGAAGATGGCCGAAGGCTAAGGACCGGGAGCGGTAGCTCAGTGCATCAACTGATGTCACAGCGGCGCCTCTGACCGGGAGGTCCTAGGTTCGAGTCCTGATTTCGGCAGGATTTTCGACACTAGCTTTTCAGCCAGGTCGAATTCAGTCGCTGTCTAGAGGAGAATTCTAGCGGCCGGCTGCTCTGATCGGTAGTTTTCTGTGGTTTCTCCGATCAACACCAGGCGAATGACGGGGCAGTACCTTAACAAACGGACCGCGCGCGATTTTTCCTACCTCTTCCTTGTCCTATCCTCTCCCCTTAACACACACACACACACACACACACACACACACTTACACTAACATGCACTACACTACCACATATTCCGGGAGACCGGTCGGGAGCTTAGTGCTTGTCCCGGCTGGGGCGGTGCCCCGCTGGTGGGAGAGTCCTGGTTAGGGGGAAACCTCACTAGTCGACGGTAGGTCGGCGCCGGTTCTCGCCATCCAGGGGGGGAAGATCACCGCCGTCTCCCGAGAAAATCATGCACTACACGTACGGGACTAATGACCAAAGCAGTTGACGCGCCCGGGAACACGAAAAAAATCAACCAATCAAAAGGGGAAGGAACCTTGAACGTCTCCTATCTCCTCCGCGCTGACCCAACAGCCAGCGGTCACACCGATGGCCCAAAGACACGCGTTTGGCCATAGCACGCGAAGTTCGACGCCCACATTTACAGCCCTGCTCTTCGGTAATAGGAAATATCGAATATTCCTTTTGCATTTCGTTTTTATTTTTCCAATTAGCGTTTGAATTGATTAGCTGATCAACTGAAAGATGGTTCGAAATCGATTTGTCCCATGTTCATTTCGTAATGCATCAACACAAAGTAACAAAATCAATCAAAACAATCCTAAAAATAAATCAAATAAATCATACAAAAGTGGAACTGAAAGTGAATTTAAATCATTCTTAGATGTTTTTAGGTCTCTAACTAGAGTAAAACCTATCAATTTATGGAATAACAAATTCATTTTGAAAGAAAGTATAATATTAAATTCATTTTAATCCTAAACATTTTATATGCAAAAATAATTTTCTTTTATAAAATGGCATTGAATTTAAATTTGGCATTGAATAGAAAACTTGGTCTAAAGAACGAACCTCTGAACATATTTGAGCAGGTGAAGTATTTTTTTTCATTTTTACATTCTGTATTCATCTTCGAGCGACTCACAAATTTTATCATCGACCAAAGCTAGTCGTTCGAGCTTCCGAGTTGGTCACGCGACTTCCATTGTCGTTCGATTGAACTCTGTCAACCAATAATGGGAAAGTTCTTTTGAATACAGCTCCTGTAAATAACCAATGATTATTTAAAGTAGGCCAAATGTCAACATTAACATTATAAATTGGGGAAAAATTTCTTCTTCTGAATACGTTTGTAGAATTAAAAATAATATGAGGCATTCCCCCATGAGTAATCACGAAATAGAACACTGCGATTACTCTAGCTACACGCAAAAATGTACAGTAATTTTTTCTAAGCTGTGCAAGGAAAAAATTATATTGAAAATTTTTGAAGGGAAAAAGTCTCGTCTCAAAATACATTTTAATGAGTGTCAACTAAATAATTTATTTAGTTTTGTTTTTCACTTGAATGAAAATAGTAAAATTTTAATACGTTCATAAATAAGCAAGATCTTTCACAACGAAAACAATAATCCTCGGAAATGTCTTAATTTCATGCGTGCATTTCATGCGTGCGGAAATGTCTTAATTTCATACGTGAAAGGATGGAGCGTAATTAAAATGTGACACAATCGCGTTCAAATAACATATACTGTCACTATACGAAACGTAGGGTAATATCACCATAAAACAGACGGCAAAAAGTTCTCTAAACTTGTCGATGACAATGGAAGGAGCACAATCACCATTAAAATTTTTAGCGCACACGTAGCGCAAGGTATCTTCTTGCCATTTCACCTGCATCAAGAGAATACCTTAAACATTTGTGCCTTGTCATGGTACGAACCTTGCACGAATCGCCGATATCACATACATAACCGCGACTAACGTCTTATTGCATTACTACTAATCAACTGTCAGTTTTCAACTGCTGTTTGATTCAATGGTAGAGGTCCCACGGCTACCATCATCTCAGATAGTGGTGTTCCACGGCTGAATATTGCTTAATGATGACAATTATAAAGATTCTAGCAAGAATATGTTAATTCATTCTTAATTAGTTTTGATAAAAATGACAGTGTGTAGAGAAGTTTTAAACACAGGTTTGTACAGGTTATTTCCTAAATATTATTTCTAAACTCAGTAAGTTTACAAAATTTCCTACACAAACCTTGCTTGAGCATGACAAATAAATTTTCATAATTTCTGAGTTAACATATACCACCATCTCTTTTTTGTTAGTGACAAGTCAACAACGGAAAAAGGGGAATTAACTGGCACTCATCATTAGATGTGCATTTATAGATTTCTTAAAAATAACGAGTACGGAACATTCTATAAAACACAATTTCAAATTGTATTCAATAATCTTTTTAAGTTTTAATATTTGCGGAAATGTAAGCCGATTAAACGCAGCAAACAAAAATGATGACATTTTGGACAATCCTAAAGTATTTTATGCTGGTTGTTCTCCTCCTGTTGGGCAAATCTTCCTGAGGTACTGTGTTTCCTGAAAGCTAAGCCCTGCCTGCAAAGCCAGAGCTCTTGGGCGCTGCAATGGGGACGCAAGGAAGCAACGAATGCACATTGCGAAGGGCGAAGGGAGGGGGAGGGTGGGGAGGGGAGGGGAGGAGGCGGAGAAACAAGCGAAAATGAAAGCGTCCCGCGCAGGAGCATCCCAGTGTATAAACGTAGCAATGTTTGCTATTCACGGCGTTATGAAACAACTTTAATATTTCGGCGCGGAAGCACTTTCTCATATTCCTAATTATTCCTGTCAAAAGACTACACTCGAGACTTCGTGTCAGTTCTTAAATAAAAAAAGAGGGGGCTTCTTATGAAAACGTAACTTAAAAAAAAAGAAGAAAACGCCAGGTGCGCACAGGCAAGTAGGTTTCTTAATGAATATGTATTTTTCCAAACGAGTTTCGTAATGCTCCTTCTCCTGCCACCCCCTCGAGTCAACTTTTACCTAATTTATTTCCAAGTTCTGCGCCGCACCCCCGCGCTGCACGTCTGTACGCCGGGCGGCTCATGGCCCCCGACAGACCAGCGATTAGGCATTCAGGGGGCTTTTATGAAGTGTGGAGGCGCCGCCCGCGGCACGAGGCAGATTTCTAAGTTGGTCTGTGGAGGTGTTGATTTTTGATGTTAATAACATCGATGATGAATGCAGTACAAACATTTATAATTTTTTACGATTTTTACAAACATTGCTGTATCTTCTGTACTAGTGAAGACCATTATAAGCAATTTTGAGTTGATGATTTGATTAATTCGAAATTGTTGACGCTATTTGCGGAACTTCTCTGGTTCATGGTAATGTATTTATGTTCTTCATTTGAGTTACCGCTAGCCAAGTAGCCGTGAACTCCCTTATTTATATTTTTTATTTTAAAAAAGAACGTCTTGCTTATGGAGCGTTCACTTCTTTAATGCACACACCTCAATAGGCAATAAATAAAAAAATAAGCAAGTAGCAAAATTAAAAAATAATAATTCCTGCCAACAACTGTGAAATTGTTTGATATAAATTTCTGAATGGGATGAATATTTTCTCCATGTGATGGACAAAAACCTGTATCTTTATTTTGCTTTGTAAATAGTACAGAAAACTGAAAATAAATGCGTTGTTCAAAAATTATAAAATCGCGCTTAAAATGCTTATCACGTAATTGAATACTTTCATCTACGTGTTATTTCCAAAGAGTACGTCATTGATTAGCGAAGTAGACAAAAAAAGGTTTGTGAAAAACGTTAAAGAGAAAACTTTAACCTGATGCAGCCAGACATTTATGTATATCATAGAAAGAGTTCTGTATTAATCTTATATTAACATGCAATTTATCTAACAAAACTGTGATTTTGAGATATACATCAATATATAATCTCAGACTATCAATAGTTGTTCTAATATTCATACTTAAGCATCGTGTCTTTAATGTTTTGTTGGTTAAAATAGAAAAAAATTAATTTCTGTGTTCCGAGACCTCAGATCGGAACATTTTAATTGTAGAAGACCTATTTACAAATATCAGCATTTTTTTCAAGTCACGAAAAAATCAGTTGATATTAACACTGTCCTGGACTTTGGGATTTAAAAAAAAGCGAGCGGCGTTTACCTTTGGTAAACGCTCTGTGATCTTTGATTAACTTCGACCACGATTAAAAATCCGTAGACGTCTGGAAGAAGTTCGTACGAGCAGCTGTTCTCCTGCTCTCTCGCGCCGTGTATATTAAATCACTTAAAGCTGAACTTTATATTGGAAGTCGATACGTCTCGCCGAAGTCGTTCCAATAACGTGCGCGACATCTGGGATGAGGAGCGTGCGACCACCGGGAGGAGTCGGCACATCGTCTTGAAGGCGGAGGGGCTCTGCTGGAATTCTGCGAGATACCTGACGCTTTTCGTCTGCTTCCTTCGGCGTATTTCCTGCGCATAACTTTTTTTTTATTTATTCCGTCGCCGGGATATCCGCCTTCGGAGAGAGAGCGTTGTTAGGCTTACGGCCGCGGGCTGTGCCACGGGCAGTGCGGGCAAGCTCCGGTTTGGACAAGCAAAACTGAGGAGCATACATTCGAAACGTGACACATTCACTTCATTCTTTTGTAATAAAAAACAGAAATATAACACGAATTTTACACTTTTTAACACTCTTTAACTCGGTAAATAGAGTACTACTTAATGTATTGTAAGACGTTTCATGTTTTTTCCTCAGAATAAAATTTTAGGTAAGAAATAAATGAATGAATGAATGAATGAATGATTGCCTTATTTTATGTGGCAAGACTCAGGCTATGAGGCCTGCTCTTCCGTCTCACCACGCAAATTTCGTTACGCTTCTTTCACCTACAAGGGGAGAAAGAACGTATTATTTGGGCAACGAAACAGGCAATTTGAATTTAGCTCAGAGACTTCATTTACGCTTGAGGATCTTTTACATACAGTAAAAGGTGAAACGAGGCGAGAGACGAGGCGAGAGACGAGGCGAGAGACGAGGCGAGAGACGAGGCGAGAGACGAGGCGAGAGACGAGGCGAGAGACGAGGCGAGAGACGAGGCGAGAGACGAGAACAGAGACGAGAACAGAGACGAGAACAGAGACGAGAACAGAGACGAGAACAGAGACGAGAACAGAGACGAGAACAGAGACGAGAACAGAGACGAGAACAGAGACGAGAACAGAGACGAGAACAGAGACGAGAACAGAGACGAGAACAGAGACGAGAAGAGAGACGAGAAGAGAGACGAGAAGAGAGACGAGAAGAGAGACGAGAAGAGAGACGAGAAGAGAGACGAGAAGAGAGACGAGAAGAGAGACGAGAAGAGAGACGAGAAGAGAGACGAGAAGAGAGACGAGAAGAGAGACGAGAAGAGAGACGAGAAGAGAGACGAGAAGAGACACGAGAAGAGACACGAGAAGAGACTAGGCGAGAGGCGAGGCGAGAGGCGAGGAGTGGTGAGGCGGGAGGCGGGGCGAGAGGCGAGTGGCGAGTGGTGAGGCGAGGCCGTGGCAATGGCAAGAGGCGAATGCGATGAAGAGGAAGCTTTGGCTGGAGCGGCCCCGCTCATGGAATGGAGTCGGGGACGGAGCAGCGGAGGACGCGGAGCGGGCGCTGCCCCTTTCGCGCCCTTGTCTGTCCTCAGAGGAACTTGCTCTGTCAGCACAAGAACCAACTTACGATTCGCCTCGTGTCCAACCCAGTTTCATTAAAGAACAAACATTCCGTCTACTTTTCTCATAAAGTGTACATTTTATCCATCTCATGAAAACAGTTACCTCCCACTTACTAGTTCCTAGAGGGTTTATAAGACTGAACACAAACATACACAGGATGTTCTATGACTTTTTTTCAATTTTTTGCCGTCAGGGAGTGTAATAGAATTAGGTTAAGCGGGTAATAAAACAGAAACAAATAAGATAACAGGACGTAAGTTTATATCTCAAACACAATGTTATGTATCTGGTTGTTGAGTGTTTTTTCATACACGTCCCGTTAACAGAAACATTAAAAATGTTACGCTTTAAAATTTACTCTTTGAGTGCGATAATAATGGCGAATTTACGAGACCAACAAGCAAATCTTACGACCGCATTATACTGATAACCCATCACAAAAGGCGATTCGATCGAAAACATCTCAATCAGTACTTCGTAAACGCTGCAGGGGCGCTCTCATCTCTCATTAAATACGGATTCTAATGAGCGAAAGATATCGTGAGCCCGCGAAAACATACATCTCCACCAGTAGTGCATCAACTGATGTCACTGCAGCGCTTCTGACCGGGAAGTCCTAGGTTCGAGTCCTGACGGTGGCAGGATTTTCGACACTTGCTTTTCAGCTAGGTCGAATTCAGTCGCTGTCTGGAGGATAATTCTAGTGGCCGGCTGCTCTGATCGGTAGTTTTCCATGGTTTCTCTGATCAACACCAGGCGAATGCCGGAGCAGTACCCTACAAAACGGGCCACGGACCGCGCGCGATCTGTCCGTCCTCTTCCTTGTTCTATCCTTTCCCCTTACACACACACTTACACTAACATGCACTACTACATATTCCGGAAGACCGGTCGGGAACTTAGAGCTTGTCCCGGCTGGGACGGTGCCCCGCTGGTGGGAGAGTCCAGGTTAGGGGGAAACCCCACTAGCCAACGGTAGGTCGGCGCGGGATCTCGCCATCCAGCGGGGGAAGATCACTACGGGAGAGATGCACTACGGGAGGCGCCTCTTTGGAGGCTGAACGGGCAAGTGCAGCCCTCGGGGAGCGAACCGAGTGAGCAAGCGAGAGGAACCCAACCCGCAGACGGTGGAGGCGGTCCCTCTGCACAGGGCCAACGCAAGAGCAAGGGCGAAGGGCGATGGCGGGGGACGGGAGACGGGGGCGGGGCCCCATCTGCGCAACGCCCGGGGCTCCTCCGCCCACTCATCCCGTCCCCCTTCGTATTCCATTATGCGCGCGTCGCGACTCTTTTATTGCGTCTTGGAGCAACTTGTTAACAGAGATAACAGCGCCGGCGGCCAACAGGCGGGGCCGCTCCCGCCTCCACACGGGCGGGGCGGGGAGGGGCGGGGGCGGGGCGGTCCAATTGAGACTCGCCCGCCCTCCTTATTCATCCTCCTTTTGTGTTTGCCCGCCTCAAGGGGCCCCTTCACTAAAGAAAACAATGGCTCCGAATCGATTCCGCGTAATCGATAAACATATTCTTATTTGGCGGCGGGAGCGAAGGCGGCCGCTGGAAATTGTCCTCCTGTTGGGGGAAGGAAACGCGTAATAAGGCGGATGGGATTTCCCGGCCGGACTGCGGCCTCTGCGTCGCGGCAAGTGCACAGTGCGGGCGGAGGCAATCGCCCGTTGCGGGCGAAGGCGGGGGCGGGCCCGCCCCCTTGCTGCTGCACCCGCCCATCGCTCCGAGACGTGCCTCGTGCGCGCCGCAGCCCCACGCTGGACAAGCAGGGGCCAATGTAGCCGATCACTGGGGAAGGGGGCTCCATCGATTTTTGTTAAATAATTAACATATTTGTTATTATAATGTATATTTATTTTTGGAGTGTATATATCATACTATACAGTATTGTTTTGTAAGTAATTACATAATTCTAACTAAAACCTATAAATAAATTTTGCCAAATAAAGGAGGATAACAAAAGGAAAAGTCTAAGCCTTTTGCAGAAGGGGCACGACCTCCATGGGCCTTCCCTGGATCCGCCACTGTCACCAAGGTGCGCGGAGGTCGCATTCTCTCTTCCAGACACTCATATCCAGAGGCACACACATACACACACATATACTCACAGGCGCATACATACACGTACCCACAGGCACACACACAGGCACACACACACACACACACACACACACACACACATACCCACATGCACACACACACATACCCAAAGGCGCACACACACATACCCAAAGGCGTACACACACATACCCAAAGGCGTACACACACATACCCAAAGGCGCGCGCACACACACAAACACACATACATAACCAAAGGCACACACACACACACATCCCCACATGCACACATGGGCGTATGCAAACACGCACACAGGCTCATACATATTCACACGGGCATACACGGTCATACACGGGCGGACCCCAGGAGTTATTTTGGAGGCTCACAAATACATGCACGCATGCACGCACTCTCGATAGGTTTGCACTCACGAACACGCGATGGCAGAACTTCTCCATTCCGAAGGAATAAAATCATGATAAAAGAATTCTGGCTATGGGCCACATAAATCTCATTCCGAAATACAACAATTTCACCTACAGCAAAATTGAAATATTAAATAATGTCGTTTAATCGCGTAATTCGTATAGTGAGGCCCTTTTATTGCTTCGCACTACACATAGCATTTGTTTAGCTCATGTACCTTGAAATTTACAGTAAATGGATTGATTTTAACTCATGTTTGATTTTAATAATCTTATTTGTTTTACTTTACATTCGATTGAATTAGAAAAGAGGGATTACTGAAATCGTAATTATACGATTACTTTCTTTCGGAGTTTGTTCAGAAGTCATAAATGCAATAAATTTCAAGATTGGCTAATTAAAGGTTTTTCAAATAAATAAACCTGTATCTTATGAAATTAAGAGTATCATCTTTAGAAAAACTTTAGATAACAGTACTTGCTCAAAGCATATAATGACTCTGGTCTTTCGACCACCCCTGGCTGCGTCTAGCACGGATTAAACAACAGGTAATGTGGATGAATTCATATTAATTCAAATTAAGAAATGGCATTGCATGATAAGAAAACATTTCCATAAAAGAACTCTACCCACATAGTCATCTTGGTATCCAATATCGCTTTGGAAGAGTTAAAGAGTTTGAAGATCACAAAAGTTATTCCACATATGTGTAAGTTTTTGAATTTATGACGACGTCAAAATATTAAAAAATTCTTTATTATTAAACTGCTCAACAATTAAATTTATAAATATACATGTTCTTCAAATGTGTTTGTTTTATAACAATACGTCCCAATTGAACACCAATGAATGAAAAGAGTATTTTTCAAACTACAAATGGAAACCTTTAGTTCAGTTGATTCTGAATTAGTCCAAAAGGAAACAAAACTACGAATGTTTCAGCGAGAATCGATTCCGAATGCAATTGCCAATGCAATTGTTCTCGTTGAATGCAAAGCAAACTCATTCATTCATTTACCTTGCGTTTCACGTCGCGCTAAAAGTTTAAACCAAAACAGTGAACAGTGTTCGAGGGAATAAAAGGCGAAACAAACACGTAAGCAGGGAGGTCAATCATCATTTATGCATGCTACTCACACACGACAGAAACCTCCGCACTCAGGTAAGCAACCACTCGTGAACGAATTTGATGGCGCGGGGGTAGGGAGGGTGGGTGGGTGGGTGGGTGTGTGGGGAATACAGTGCAGAGGTGCGCTTAGGTGCCGCCGTGTTCATCGACTTTCGCGCCTTCTCTAGAGCATCTCGTGATATTCATGGGACGAATGAAGTTCAGCTCGTTATCATTAACGTGAGGGGAAACATTGCAAGTGTGAGCTGGAGATTTGTACAACTTTCAACAAAGGTTCACATTCTGGGTCAAGTTAGGCCAGATGTTGCAGTGATCACACCAATTTCCTAAATTTTTGGGTAATTAATCTGATCGGTCAATGACTCATCAGCACTTCATCCAAACTATTGTAGTTCGGAAATATTCAATATTATATTTCATTTATATAAGCTACAATATCACTAATCGCCATTACGTACTACTCACATTGTATTCATATTCTACTCCAAGGGGTAGCGAAGATATTAAAACCCTAGCTTTTTTCAATAACAAATGGTTGTGACCATAAAAAGGTCATTATTCTAAGAACGAATATATCGATGTACCCGTGCAATATCTAATAACTTCTATTCAGTGGAGCGTTCACGCATTTTCTTTGTGTATGATCTCTTTTATTATTAGTATGTATTCTTTTTAATTGTTCCAGTTTCACTATAACCATCTCAAATCTATATTTTTTTAAAGAAATAGTACTAAATTAAAAATGAAGTTAGGAATTCAAGATTAGTCCGCAATTTTAAATGCTACAGAAATAATAGGAAGTAATTATTAAAAGGAAAACAAGTTGCTACAACGTTTTTCAGTAGTCTGGAATCTCCATGCAGTAGTCTGTGCTCCATGATTTTCAGTCTTCTACCCACATGTTTATTTTTCCGTAGGCATCCCCTCCTAACGATCTCCGAAGAAAAAACTCGTCCTTCTGTGCCACGCAACACAAACTGTGTATCTGGGCGGCGTGGCTAAAACTAACAAGCTGTTAACTTTCTCGGGATTTAATGGATGTTCCAGTCTACTTGTTTGTATTATGAATACAGTAACACTTTTTTCTTACAAAAAAATAAATTTCGTTTTCGTATTATACTACGCCTGAATTAACGTTTTTGTCACTTTCAACAGCAGTTAAGCTTATTCATTTGTACTTTTAAATTAATATATTGAGTAATATTAAAATGTGTCAACGTTCAGTGTTCATCATCCCCTCCCCTCAAGATCATTTTTTTGACGGTTGTTGTAACCTTCTTCTCGCTCTGTACAAACTAATGTGATTGAATAGCTTCATATACTACAGAACTGTTAGAGGGCGAGTGATTGCCGCTCGATCTGTGCTCTGCAGCACAGAGGCAGCCGACCGAGGTGAGCCGACGGCCGTTATTGGTTCTCACGGGCTTATGGATTCAAAAACACAAATAAAATATCTGTAACTTGCGGATTTGGTGGTATAAATGTGAGCGTACCGGACTGTGGTACCCGAGTCTGCGGGTTCAAACCCGATCGAAGCCGTAGATTTTTAAGGGCGAAAAAATCCTTCGTACGCCTTCCTTCGGAGGGGAAGTAAAGTCGGCTGTCCCATGTAGTAGATTTACTGCATGTAAAAGATCCTCAAGCCTAAAAGAAGCCTCGGAGCAAAATTGAGATCCGCCTGTTTCGTCGCCCAAGATAATACCTCCTTTCTCCGCTAGGTGGTGAAAGGAGCGTAGCGAAATTTGCGTGGTTAGACGGAAGAGCGGGCCTGATGGCCCGAGTCTACGTAAAATAAAACATTAACTAACTAACTAACTTTGTTCGCATAAGAGTAAAAAATGCAGTAGGTTATCTCGTCATTTGATAAACGTGATGCTAAAATTGATGCCAAGGAATGTTACGGATACGTTGTATAATGTTACATTGACCTAAATTTGTGTGAACTGAAACTTGGTTGTAATTAAATTCCGCTGCTTCGAAGGAAAATAAAATAAATCCTTTCATAATGTGCAACCGCCCTCCAAATTTCCCTGGAGCCTGACGTGGCGCTGGCGAGCCCGCAGGAGCCGGCTCCCAGGTGAGTCGCACCGGGGCCGGGAGCAGCCCCGTGATGGGAGGCGGCGCGCGCCCTCAGCGCTGATTTATATTTGACTCGCAAAGCGCCGCTCGTATTTGTCCGCGCCGATCCCTCGCTCCACTTCCCTTCCTCCTCTCCGGCGCGCGACGCGAGCAGCTCGCTGGCGGTGGACGTGCGCGAAATTGATTCGCGCTCCTCGTCCAGAGCGCGGCGAATGGTCGCAGAAAGGTTTTCGCAGGACACGGGTGTGGCGAGCAGACCGGGAGAAGTAGCGGAAGTAGACGAAACAAACCCGCACGAACAAAACCCAGACATTTCGCAACGAACTGCCCAGCTCGAACTCCGAACCTAGACGAACGAACCTAGACGAACGAACCTAGACGAACGAACCTAGACGAACGAACCTAGACGAACGAACCCAGACGAACGAAACCAGACGAACGAAACCAGACGAACGAAACCAGACGAACGAAACCAGACGAACGAAACCAGACGAACGAAACCAGACGAACGAAACAAGACGAACGAAACAAGACGAACGAAACAAGACGAACGAAACCAGACGAACGAACCCAGACGAACGAACCCAGACGAACAAACCCAGACGAACGAACCCAGACGAACGAAACCAGACGAACAAAACCACGCACAAAACGAAATGAATGGTACGATTGAACAGCATTAGGTAGATTGAATAAGAACGAACTGAGCCGTGGTGGTGAGGGGGTGTCAACTGACGCGAGGTAAACGGTGGTGAGAATGTGTCATTAGCAACGGCGGTGAGAAACACGCGTCGAACATGGCGGATCGAGGGAGGGAGGCCGCGCATGGAGGGCGGAGCAGGTGGTTATCTTGCGTGCCGTCCGACACGCGTTTACGCCTTTGTGGGAGCAAAACCGGTGCCGGCCGCCACGCGCGTACTGGAGTCGCCGGCAGCGCTGGCCGCCAAAGTGATAAAGCAGTGGCATCGCTCAGGTGCGGAGTGTAAACAAAGCTGTTGGCCACGCCGGTGGTCTCCCCCTTCCTCTCGCTCTCTCTCTTTCTTTCTTTTCTTCTCTCTCGCTCTGCTCTCTTTCTTTCTCTCCCTCTCTCTCTCTTTCTTTCTCTCTCTCTTTCTTTCTCTCTCTCTCTTTCTCTCTCTCTCTTTCTCTCTCTTTCTTTCTCTCTCTCTTTCTTTCTCTCTCTCACTCACTTTGCTCCACCCTCTCGCCCTTCCTGCGACCTTCCGCAACACGCTTCCATAAATATAAACAAACAGACATCTGCTCGAACTGAAACGCAGTTAAGCACTTTTTATGGCATCTTAAATATTAACTCCCACCAATGAGTTCAGAGCTGATCTGTGAAAAATATCTGGGTAACAGGTCCCAGAAGAGATTCATTGAAATTCATTCATTAAATAGGAGTTTGTGCACCACTCTTTCGTCTCTGGCCTTTTGTTCTTAATGAATTGTTAGAGGATGAATCACTTGTATCCAATGTTAAGTTGTACGTCATTTACTAGGAGTCGGATAAAAGCAGGACATTTTCGCTGGTTCACTCGTTTTCACTGGTTAGCTTCACAGCGTCTGCAACAACTAATTCTATTGCTTTTCCACGATGCTCACAAAATTATTAATTTTATTAAGGAAACATCATGTTAGGTCTCGTATATTTTGGCGTTTAACAATGATTTAGGTAATCTAGTGTTTTACAAAATTTTAGCACAATTACATGGGTAAGATGTTTCTATAAAAATTTAACAAACATGAAAATTATGAATTCTCATTCCACTTTCCTTACTCTACTTCTGGCATCGAATGTGAATTTCGTAATGATTTACTTTGCATGTTATGTCGTTTTCATGAGCACTCCTCCCAACAATATCCGTTGCGTTCTTGTCACCCCACCAACCTCTCTCCAACATAGGCACAAAGCCTCATACAAATCATTAGTTTCCTCTCCATCTGCACAAAGTGCCTCACGATGTGTGCGGAACCTCCCAAGTCTGCAAATTTCTGTCTTTATTGCCATGAGAATATAGAATTTGCAGTCACTTTCAAGGTGGAATATCTTAGTGTACAAAGTCAAATATTGTCAACGAGTAATAAAGGTATCACCATAGTACAAAATATTGCCAGCAATATATTTATGTTTAATGCATAGAAATTTTCTACGAAAATTAATATCGATTTTATGGAGTAAAGTATTTTATTGCCATGATATTACGTTTATTTCGTCCATTATCTTCTATGAAACATAAAAAAATTAATGATCAAATGTCTAGGACACGTTAATTGAGCAGTTTCACGCATTGCAATAAAGTATTATTGCCATTAATTACCAAATACCATTCCATTAAATGCCATTAATTACCAAAATGAATGAGTGTCATCTGTCTTGGAACAATCAACCAACCCGTAGCCTTTTCTGCCAGCAGTTTCCGTTGCCTGCGTCGACAACAAATACTTCATTTCGAAATATCCCACGGCAAAATGCCAATAAAAGCGGCTACCCTAAGTGTGCGCATTGAATTATGCTTCATTTCGTCGCGTTAGTGGATCGCAGGTGAACGAAACGGCGGCAGCCCCCCGTCCTGGATGGTCGTTATTTGAAATTACACGGCATGATGACATCGCGTAATTCCTCTTTATATCCGTTTGCGGGAAATTAATTGACTAATATACAAGAACGCGTGCACATGGAGTTACAATGCAGATTCGCCTAATACTTCCGAGCATATTATTTTTCCTGTATGTGCTTTACGTCATTCCTGGTCTCTCTCTACATATCACGTTCAGTATAGCGCGTTTCTGAACGGTCGCTGAAACGTATAGATGGACGTACTGCTACTTTTGAAAACGGCTTGAAGCCAAATGAATTTTAGAATACATAATGCTATATGAATAACAAGGCAATCCTAAAAATAATTACAACTAAACTTCAAAACTATTATAATTGCAATGTTTTCCCTTCAAACATCTTTTTGAGTAGACTGTTTATCCTTCCGAATCCATATTTCACGCGAAAAAAATTATGCGCTGAGCTGTTAAAATAGTGTTCACTAATTAATTTTATAGATTTTAAATTCCTGCGTCGCTTCCCAATCGATTTTTTGTGTGCACTGAATTAGATGAACATTTTTTTTGCATTGTGAAGACTAAAAACAGCAGACACCATTTTTAATCAATGTACTTTCAGACTGTATTCGTTAACTCTTACGAAGCTTTCCAAGGCATCAAGTTACCCTACAAAGAAGCTGCTTATCTTTGTTTTCCGTTCGTTCCCTGGTCACTTCGACGTGCGGGGCGGGCCCCAAAATATGGGCCACCCAGCGTGCGCGATTCTTCCTTTCTCATCCAGTCCCCTTTCCCATCTTTAAGACCTTATCACTTGATAGAGATTTCCTGCTAATTCTCATACAGAAACTTCAACTACAGGCATGGCTGTAACTGCAAAGGCTTTAGCAGGTATGCTGAAAAAACTTTCCGAATAGAGGAAGTCTTGACTGTAGAAATGTGATTCAGTAACTTCCCATTTATAAGAAACAGTAAAATAAACTCACTAGAAGGACCGAGAACTAGAATCCGCCATGCTAGTGCATATAATCCCGCTAATGGCACCTAACCTAATCATCAATAATCTGCCGCTAGAGGCGCTAGAATCAAACTGTACGTTTTCTGTACGAAAAAAACGAACATGCCGAAACGTTTTCGTGTAGAAATCGTCTGGACTCTACGATTTCTATAGGTCCTATTTGTATGAAAACTGTACTGGTTAAAAGGAAATTTAGGGTTACGCAAAGAGACATCCTTGTAAGGTCCACCCCACTGACTCAAAAAGGATCTGAGAAACTTCTAATATGCAGAAAGTAAAGACATGATAACTGTTCTCTGCCTACAATTGGTGTTATAATCCATAATTTGCATCTTATTTTGTATGTATTAGCTATATATTATTATATTATTATTTTCTTTCCAAATTGCTTGTACAAATGCGCATGTTCTGAAGGTTTTCTTTTACCTTCGTTGATGTCATTCGTTTTTACCAATCTTCAATATTTCTGTGTTGTTTTTCTGTTCCATCATACTAATCCGTAACAATGTACATAATTTCTACATTTCTATAGCTTAGTGCATTTTCATTGGGTCACCTTCACTTGACGTCCAACTTTCTTCTTCGTGTCTTGGAAACAAAAGTTTTTTGCCAATTTTATTCTCATTTTAATTTATGCAAATGTATTGTAATTGCAATTGAATGTTATTTTGAAGATTGCACAGGATATCACGTGGAAATTTATCGACAGAGAGATTGCGATCGAGAAACGGATCGCGGCGAATGTCGACTTCTCCCGTGTCACGTGTTATTCACACAAAGTCAACTCCATCTTCAGACATATTATTCATCATTCAATCCGCTATTGCCTCACCATACATGTTATCATTATCAGATCTTTATTACCATCAATCTGCATCGCGTCGGCTGTGCCGGTGGGGGAGCATTGGATTTAACGTGACCACTAAATATCTCAGGAACTTGGATTACAGCACCAAGTGAAATGTCGCCGATCCGCACAACCGATTCTTCAAATTAACGTGGCAATAAAGAGATTATTATTATTATTATTATTATTATTATTATTATTATTATTATTATTATTATTATTATTATTATTATTATTGTTTTAAGACCGTGGGGATATAAATTATTTTAAAATTTTATTTTATTCTGTTTAACCAGATTAGCTTTGAGCTCGCAAAGGAGGTTGATTATTGAAAAATTAGAGCTTGACTTTCATGTAATTCTTGAACCCTCAACTGTGACCGTGTCAGAACCAATAATAATAACAATAATAATAATAATAATAATAATAATAATAATAATAATAATAATAATAAACTTAGAAAACGCTTCCCATCTCAGTTCTCGTAGCCTCGATCTCCCTGCACAGCGTTGAACCCAATCGTCGAAATGGCTCCTTGGCTCCGTGGATAGCAGGGCCAGCTGCCCCTCTGCGTCGGGGCGGCGGGCGACAATGAGGCACCAGCGGCCGCCCCACAACGGGCCACAAGCGTCCATCAGCACCGCCACCACGGGGATGAAGACGGCCTCCCGACCCGCAAAGTTGAGGGTGCTAACTTTACCACCCCTTATTTTGAAACCTTAATTTCAGGGGTTACTGTGGTACCAAAAATAATGTTTTTAGTGTCTCTGAAGAGTCCAATACAATGGCGAAAGAATTTTTTAGTAATTGAGGTGGTTATGACTTTTTCTTTTCTTATTTAGGGGTGATTTTTGAAATGTGGCGCTCGAGAGCCCAAAATTCACTTAATTCCACCGTAGAAAAAGTTTTGAGATTTGAGTAAGTGGGGGTGCTAGCTTTACCAGCCTCAATTTGATATCTTAATTTCGCGGTGTTGGTTGGGAGCCCAAAATTTTTGGAGGGGGGATGAAATTAGCCCAAAATTATGGGGCAAGAATTTTTCGGTTTTACGAAATTGGGGGTGCTAGCTCTACCGATATCGACCCGCACGCTTCGCCTTGACGCCCTCCACGATGCATTCAAAGCTTGGTCGTTGGCTTCGTATTTCCGCGGCAACTGCTTTAATCGTTATTTACGTTTAGGCGGCTCCACACATTCGTTATTCGGCGAAGAGCGAGCAACCGCTCGCCGAATCCCGAGTAGTGTGGATGAGTGGCTTGCTATGTGCCGAGTGACGAACATCCGGGGTTCGCCCTACCCAGCGCGTGTCGGTCTTGGACACATCAAAGGGAGCGAACATTCGCCGAACACAACAGCTGTTCGGAATTGGGCGGGCAGTAGCTCGCTGCTCGGCGAATGCCGAATGTGTGGAACCGTCTTTAGCATAGTCCATGTTCTAACTCGGGAGATGCGATGTCCCTACCTTCACTACAACATGGGATTGTAACATCATGAACTATTTCCTAACATGCATAGAGTCGTGCATGAATGGTAGGATGCGTAAGGGGTGAGGATAGGACAAAGTAAAAGAAGGAAATATCGCACACGGTCCATGACCCGCTTGGGTACTGCTCCAGCATTCGCCTGATGTTGGTCGGAGAAAACTACCGATCAGAAGAGCAGGCTTCTAGAATTCTCCAACGAACAGCAGTAGAATTCCACCTGGCAAGGAAGCGAGTGTCGAAAATTTGCCACTATGCGGTCTCCGAAAACCCACCGGTCAGAGACACTAGTAGTAACAGTTTTTACCCTGAGACATCTCTCTCGGTCGGAATCAATTTAAAATCGCTGGGTCTTACGGCGTACCACGCACGTTGTCTCCCTGTTACGATAATGTAAGGAACTATTAGTTTTATTAAATACACGGGTAAGTCTTCTAAATTTTTTTAAACAACTCTCCCTCCATTTTGCATCATTAAAAACTCCATTCATAGCGTTTTCGTTGATATAATGGTTAGCATATCCGGTTTTTATACTCAAGTTTGCGGGTTCAAACTCGACGCCGTGGATTTTTACGGGCGAAAAAATTCTTCGTACGCCCTCCTTCTGAGGGGAAGTAAAGTCGACTGTCCCATGTAGTAGATTTACTGTAGGTAAAAAAATATCCTCAAACCTGGAAGTAGCTTCTGAGGTAAATTCTAATAGACTATTTCGTCGCCCGAGTAACTTCTGTTTCCTCTGCTAGATGGTGAAAAGTGTGTAACGAAATTTGCGTGGTCAGACGAAAGAGCAAGGCAGATGTCCTCAGTCTCGCAATGTAACATAAGGCTGAACTGAAATCTTTTCTTCATTCTGGGCATATTGCATATGACTCATTACAATGTCCTCATTTACAATGTCGTCAATATCAATGTCCTCAATCACAATATCTTTCAAACCTATATTCAATATATATTAACCCTAAATGTGCGCAGGCATCGATGTGAGTCTGTGTTAATGAAGTGATTAATGAAATAGACCAAGGAGAAACGTGAATCAGGGGAAACGCAGATCTCTCCCAATAAAACAGCTGGCGCCAACCCTAAACTCCACATGGACAGACCACAAAATGAACCCTGAACAAGCGGCGAACGATCCTTCCTTTACTATAACTCATAGAAAGAATCTAAACCGAAGCATCACGGGATGTGTGTTCGAAATCTTGGGATATCCTATGATACGTCAATCATTAAATAAACATATCTGCGCTTAAGGTCAGTCAATTTTGTCCCGCAAATTCCTTTCTTCTAAATCCGGTTGTCCAGCCGAAACATAATCCCGGAGGGACTTTTTTGTGAAACTCGGAGGGGTCGAGGGGCGTGCGGAGCGGCGGGGCGAGGTCGCCGGCCCGGGGCCCTGGCGCACCTCGGTCGCCCAGCGCCGCGCCGCCCCACTTAACAATTCATGACTCACGCGCGCGCGAAAAAAGCGCCCGCTCATGATTCCGCGTGGATCGGCGCCCGAGATGTTTATTTAGCTGTTCATCCGGGTAATCGATTCCTCCGCGCCCTTCGCCCCGGGCGACGCGTCGGCCTCGACCCTCGCCCCCCCCCCCCCCCCCCCTCCCGCCCTGCCCTGCCCTGCCCTGCACTGCCCTGCCCTGCCCTGCCCCTCCCACTCGCCCCACCCCACCCCGCTCCGCCAGGCTCCGCCCAGCTCCGCCCGGCTCCGTCCCGCTTCGCCCCGCTCCGTCCCGCCCCAGTTCGCCTCAACCGGCCCCGTTTGCCCCGCCCCGCCCCGCCCCGCCCCGCCCTGCCCCGCCCCTGCCCTGCCCGCCCCTGCCCCCTGCCCTGCCCTGCCCTGCCCTGCCCCCTGCCCTGCCCTGCCCTGCCCTGCCCTGCCCTGCTCCCGCCCTGCTGCCCTGCCCTGCTCCCGCCCCGCATCTCTTCCCTTTCCTAAATCCCCTTCATCTCCTCTCATTACTTCTTCTCGCTACTCTTCGCCCCGTTGCTCTTCTCTAGTCTCATCTTCACCTCTATCCTCTCCTCTCCTCTCCTCTCCTCTCCTCAACCCCCTCCCCGACCCATGCGCATGTCTTCACTCCTCTCTTCCTCTCCTACTCGCTCCTCTCCACTGGTCTCCTAGACACCCCGCTCCTCTCCTCTCCGCCTCGCTCATCTTCTCTTCTCCTCTCCCCTCCCCTCTCCCACACGCCCCTCTCCCTCGCTGCTCTCTATCCCCTCCAAGCCCTTTTCCTGTCAACCCAATTCTTCTCGTCCTCGCTAATCTTCTCTTCTCTCCAACCCACCCCGCTCCGCTCCGGCCCGGTCCGGTCCGCTCCTCCACCGCCACGCCACGATCGGCCCCGCTCCTCACCACGTGCCCCTCCCCGCCCCTCTCCCCGACCCGGCGGGGTTGCGAAACGGAGCGAGGGGCGTTGAACGGCCAGGTGGTCGCGTCGGCGGGGCGGGCGGGGCGGGCGGGGCGGGGCGGGTGGGGCACCCGTGGCCCGCGGACGAGAGGGGGAGGTAAGCTCGTTATTCAGCCTCGCGCTCGCTTTTCGAAATGACGAGATCGCGGGTGAAGCCGCTGCCCCCTGCGGCTGAGGAGCCGGGCGGTGAGGTGAGCGGGGGACGAGTCTCCAGGGAGGGTGGGGGGGGGGAGGGCGGCGAGGTCATCGAGAGGGAAGCAAGCGATTAGGTATGAACAGGAGTGGCAGAAAAAAAGCAACAGCTGGGTTAAGTACTTTCAGGCAATATGTTTTTTCAACCTATTTCCACGAAAGTGTTCACAGTTCTAAAGAACGTTTTCAAATTAAGAAATAGAGAGTTCACGAAAATACCTTTTTCACCAGACGTGAAAGCATCAGTATAACTACGGTATTCAACGTGAAAATAAGCTTTTAATGCTGAACTGTGAATAAAAATAGTTAAATTGGATTAAACTAACATTTTAACTAAAAATTATAATTCTGTTACTGTTTAACTATCAGTTTATTCACTTCTGTTCAAATTAAATAAGTATGCAGAATCTCAAAATGCTGTGCCGAAAATAAATATTAAAGCTGAAAAAACAATTCAACCAAAACTTGTTACATTAGTAAACTCTATAGTTTGTTGAATCATGAACATTCTGTAAATACAAGGGCGAATCAAAAAGTTTTTTTTCCTTTTTTCAGCTTCAGTGGTTGGCTGACCTGTTTGTACTGTGACGTATCAAAACCTCAAAGTTTTCTAGTCTGTTACGTGTTTTAATGAAGTAATCAGCTCACTTAGTACTAGTTATTTCATTACATGTTACTATGAGTGCACCGTTGTTAATTTAACCAAAGAAGAAATTAAGTGTGATACGGTTTTCGCACTCTTAGGGCACTAGGCCTGCAGAGATTATTTGCAGAATACAGCAACAATAGGGCGAGAGTTATCTAGTGAACATACAATATATTAGAAGAGAAATCGCTTTAAAAAACGGTCGTTTATCTGTCTGCGATAACGAGACTTCAGATAGGCCATCAACTTCGAAAACGGAAAGAATATTGTGAAAGTTGAGCGAATTATTCCTGCTGATCATCGTGTCCCAATTGATGAAATCGCGCGCGAGCTCAACGTTAGCAACGGTTCTGCATTTGCAATTATTCACGAAATGCTAAACTATTGAAAAGAGTGTGCGCGACGGATACCACGTCAAGTACCAGAGAAAGCGAATAAGTTTACCTATAGAACTAACGCAATAAAAAAGGCATGGGAACCTCTAGAAACGAGAAGAACAAGGGCGAGGTTTTGCGCTCTTTATAAATAGTACGTAGATCAACCATCTTGGAAGGAAATTCAGGTTAGACTAGAAAAAACAAATTATTTCGGCCGAAGCGATCATGCTTACAAAATTCGAACTAGGAAACCAAATTTAGATCTTGGGAAATTTTCATTTTGTAACAGAACAATTAAAGATTGGAACAGTTTACTCGCAGCAATTTTCAAAGCTTTTCCTCTAAGTGTCCGAAGTTTTAGAAATATGTTAGAACAATATGAGAGTAATAGACGTTAAATGAGTAACGGCTGTGAAGTGCGGTGAAGTGCTGTGAAGTGCTGGTCAGTGTAGTTCAAAGCAAAAACAGTGTCGTGTAGTGTAGTGTAGTGTAGTGTAGTGTAGTGTAGTGTAGTGTAGTGCAGTGTAGTGCAGTGTAGTGTAGTGCAGTGTAGTGCAGTGTAGTGTAGTGCAGTGTAGTGTAGTGCAGTGCAGTTAAGTGTAGTAAACGCGATCAATGAATTTAAAAAAAATTAGCCAATATTTATGTAGCTTGTATTAAATTTTAGCATCACCGACATATAATTATTGGATATCATGACAGAGTTGAAATATTTGTTATAATACTTAATATTAGTGATAATATGATTATTGCATGTTCGGCTTGAACTGTACTCCTTTATTATTATTATTATTATTAATATTGTTATTATTGTTATTTAACTGCCACTGAGTCATACCCAATCGCAGCTCAAATAAAATGTAATGTACTGTAATGTAATGTAAATAGAACCGTTTGGAAACACTGAAATGACATGGTGTTTTGATAAGGCGTTTTCATAAGGCGTTTTGATAAGGAACGGGATGAGATTCTCAGTCGCTTAGTAACCGTTGGTGAAAGAAGGGTCTATCACTTCGCACCACAAAGCAGGAGAGAGTGGTTTGGAAACATCCAAGCTCGCCCACATCAAAAACGATCGAACGCTAAGCATCAGCAGGAAAGTTGATGATGACAGTGGTTTGGCACATGAATGGTCCCCTTCTTGTTCATTACTCGCCTAAAGGTCAAACAGTGAATAACTACAGCTCCTGTAAGCTACTGCGAGATCTGAAATCCAAAACCAAATGAAAGAGGAGAGGAAAACTTTCCAAATGTGTGATTTTGCTTCCGAATAATGCTCATCATCGCTCCAGAAAGAACACAATCTAATGCAAGATCTTGGTTTTGAATTATTAGAGCAGCCCCCTAGAGTCCTGGCTGAGCTCCGATTGATTTCCACCTTTTTGGCCCCATGAAGGAACAGCAAAAGAATCCATGTTTTCGCCGAATGACGAGATTGTGGAGGCAGTGTATGGCAGACCACGAACGATACCACAACAGTTCTAAAATGGATTTCTAAAATTTGTCAAGAATGGATCAAGTGCATACAAGTTAAGGGTGAAAATGTTGAATAATTATTTAATTCAAAATCTGTAACACAATAAAGAAATTATATTCCCTTTACTTTTTGACTTTCCTTCTAAGTTACAAAATACAAATGAAGATTAGATAAAATGATGTGATAGCATTTCCCCTTCACAATTGATTCCTTATCTACAAAACTGTATGTTCATGAAGAAATCTGGAAAGCACTGAGATGCCAGGGATTTCGACAAAGCATCCACTTGTTTTATTTAATAATTTGTAATATTATCTCCAGATCAAGGAGCAAATTATTCTTGGAGAAGCATGTTCAACTTACTTTTGTGGATATCGAAAAGAATCCAACATTTTAAATTATTTAACTACTCATAGAAGTATTGCGCACGCCCATGTGCATATATGAATGGTTTTTGATCTGTATCAGCGCACTCCTTTGGAGTGGCTGCCGTACTACAGAGAGTCGGCGGCCGCGAGCCCTCCCTGTGTGCATGTGGTAGGCACGTGATCTCCGCCCCCATTGCACTTAGGACGCCCAACCAACAACCACGCCGCAGCCTTTTTTCTTCCTCATTCGTTGCTGGGCAGTTGGCGTGACGAGTAGCGGTGTGCGCCACGAGCAGCAAAATGTCCCTTGGACTAGCTTGGGTGGTAAACCATGCCGCTGAAGGCAAACTTTTAGTCTTTATTTTAATTTTAATTTAATTTTAAAGTTAAAGAAAATCGTATTTCTCAATGAAAACATTTTGTGTGATGTAATATTGGTTTTCCCTGCCACGCCACGTGGT
Source organism: Teleogryllus occipitalis (assembly GCA_011170035.1). Lineage (NCBI taxonomy): Eukaryota > Metazoa > Arthropoda > Insecta > Orthoptera > Gryllidae > Teleogryllus > Teleogryllus occipitalis. The sequence goes on along the minus strand of BLKR01003765.1, from coordinate 51,718 downwards.
CAGTGTGTACGGTGATATGAAAGTTGTTTAATTTTCACAAAGGCTTCATTCATTCTAATTAAAGCATTTAAATTTATACTCTTTGTGTATCATTGTATGTGTGTGTTGTTTGTGTGTGTGTGAGCTACCAGAGGGGAACAGTCGCTACGGCAAGATGACTCATGCTACATTTGTTAATGTTTCATGGCCGATGTGAGGACATGTTGTGGCGTACAAGTATATGTACTGATTTAGTATGTTGAATTGTTTCTCATAGCTTTATTAACACGACGTAAAATAGTTGTGACTGACTATTTTGTACGCGCTTCCAAATTTCGTGGATTTTTTTTCCTAGGGCTTGTATCCAGCCAACAGCCGGTTGCCCTTTACGTCCCGAAGGGACGCATATTCGACCATACACTAGACAAACACTTGCGGGCTCCTCTGATCTGGGGTCAGCAGAACGCGAGGCCCTCCGCGACAACACACACACAAAGTCAAGGACAAACAGCCATGCCCAAGGCGGGACTCGAACCCGCGACCCTTCGGACCGAAGCGCTGAGTCGGTACTCGCTCTTAGCCACCTCGGCCATCCAGGTCGGCATTTCGTGGATTTTACGCGACCCAAATAGTAGGGTGTTATTCCTTCTTACTTTCTCGTCTTACAAAGTTTGGTCTTTAAATCTATGATTTGGGGAGGGAAAAGCACATTATAACGACCCTGAAATATTAAACACATTCTCATTTCTCTTAGATTTCTCATTTACTTATTATTACTTTACAAAGTATAAACAAATATTTTTTAAAAGCTTCATATGCCGTGTAGTACGTAAATTAAACAACTGTGTATCAATAATTTATCAGTGACACAGAGTTGACTTGCACCTCTGCGTTACGCGATTTGAATCCCTGTCGCTTAATGTCAAATGTGTAATGGCTAAACCCAGACTGCGGAAGCTTTTCGCGTCGTTTAGCCATCGATCCGCATGTTTCATTTTATCGACGCGTCGCGTCTCCCCTGGATCATTGTCATCCTTAACATAACAAATGACGCGAACGAATCCAGTCGCGCGATTAGCAATGGTCAAGTACTGATCTTCAGAGCTGCAGACAAATCTGGTGAAATAATTTTCATGGTTTATTTCGCTCAAGAGCAGTCTATTCCTGCAATAATTGCAGGCCAATCGTCATAATACATTATATCTTTATAACTGTGCAATATTTCCAGAAGAAAGTAAAAAAGCAAATATACGTTTTATCTCTTCATCACAATGAACTGAATTCGTTTATTGTGGTAAAGAGATAAAACTGAACTCAAATGTATTTCTAGCGAGATTACAAATACAACATAATTATTATTCATCATTTATTGACGGCAGTAAAATAAACCACGTTATTGTGTTCAGGCCGTTTGTATTATCAGATACTCTACTTTTTAGTTTGATTACAATGAGATCAACTGCGCTTTTATGTATACATGTGTTTTATTCATGCATACTATATAAAAATAACATCCCGCTAGGTTCATTTGTAAAGTCTTTCTTCATCATGAAAATAGGTCATTTTCATTTAAGAAAAGTAACGAAAATTCTTGCCACTGCAGTTAACTTCACCATTCTTGTAGATGATGCTGACGAACAAACTAGTATTTCCAGTGTCGTTTTTGTTCGTTTTAACTAATGATCATGGATTTAAAATTGAAAGGCTCTGAATAAACCCTGAAGAAACTATTATTAAGTTCCTTTCAGTTTCTAGGAAAAAGAAAACTCATTAATGCATAGATATTTACTCAGATGTTTCTGATTTTTACTATTTCTTAAATTATTGAATGTTGTTGTCAATAATAAAACAGAGCTAAGCGCCTAACCTTTAGTACCGATGTGAACAACCTCAGATTTTCTAGAGAGGCGATTAATTCGAAAATTTAGAGAACGGAACAATCTTTCAATCGCCGCCTGAAGCGAGATCTTCTAAAGTTTGGTACAGATTCTGAAGTCTCCAGACCATCTAAAGAGGTAAACGAGGGCTAATTTGGAAGCTCGTGGGAGAAAAGGATTTGTTTCCCAATTTGTTTCTCAAGAACTTTTGTTCTATTTCATTCTCAAGACAAACATTTTTGTAATCGTAAAGTGCTAGTAGACCTTTTATTTACTTTTATTTCATTTCATTTTTTTATTTATTTAAGGTTCAATAAAGTATTTTTTCTTTAATTGTTGCGTGTTGTGTTCCGTTTCATTTCTTCACAGAACGAATTTGATCGATTAATTGATTTTTTCGTGTTTCCGGGCGCGTCAACTGATTTGGTCATTAGTCCCGTTAGTGTAGTGTATGATTTTCTCGGGAGATGGCGGTGATCTTCCCTCGCTGAATGACGAGATCCGGCGCCGACCTACCGTCGGCTAGTGGGGTGTCCCCCTAACCAGGACTCTCCCACCAGCGGGGCACCGCCCCAGCCGGGACAAGCTCTAAGCTCCCAACCTGTCTCCCGCAATATGTGGTAGTGTAGTGAATGTCAGTGTAAGTGTGTGTGCGTATGTGTGTAAGGGATAGAATAAAATAAGGAAGCGGAAGGAAAGATCGCGCGCGGACCGTGGCCAGTTTGTTAGGGTAGTGCTCCGGCATTCGCCTGGTATTGATCGAAGAAACTACGGAAAACTACAGATCAGAGCAGCCGGCCGCTAGAATTCTCCTCCAGACAGCGACTGAGTTCGACCTAGCTGAAAAGCTAGAGTCGAAAATCCTGCCGCGGTCAGGACTCGAACCTAGGACCTCCCCTAGGTCAGATCGCGCTGCAGTGACGTCAGTTGTTGCACTCAGCTACCGCTCCCGGTTTCACAGAACCCTTGCCGGGTCTGTGAACGTAAAAAGTAAACATTGATAGATCATAAAATGGTTACCTCAAAACGTTCTGCATGAGCTAGGTATGAATGAATGGGGGCGGCTGATGTGTTGGAAGGTGGCCGGAGGGCTTGGCAAAGCTGCGAGTGATGTGGCAAAGCGCAGGTGCAGCTGTAGTGCGATCACTCACCCCGAGCTGCCGCGTGCGCCCGCCAGGGCTACTTAGGGCTCGTACCTGCAACAAGGAAACAATACCTCTGAATTACATCACTCAATCTATCCATTGAAGTATTTCAATCGTCTGCGGAGATGATTTAATAATAAAACTCGAACAGTCGGAAAACAATGAGGAATTTCTTTGACTCGTGTGGCGAAACCGCTGAAGTGATCGATTCTACAATCAGGCTACGATGCCTGGTGGAGAAATACCAAATTACATGTTATTTGCGATATGATATTTTATATAATATTCTTAATAAAAAAGAAAGAAAAATGTTAGAATAGGCATAATAATCAAGTTATGATACAATATTTTTTAGAATAATATTCAAGCATTATCATTGTCATTATCATTATTATCACCATTATCATCATTATTATTATCATTATTGTTATTATTATAATTGTTGTCGTTCTCCTTTACTGAACATAGCCGGGGGAAGGAGTTCACAGCTTTATGATCTCCCCTTTTTCATCGGATGATCACAATGATAGTTTGCGTTTTCATTCCACTGTGAACGACGATATGGTGATCGCGAAAGATAAACTATGAAAGGAGATAAATGCATGATGATTCAGGTAGAATACGTGGTCAAATGTTAAGTAAACCACAACTACTCGACGAAAATACAAGAACTTCACACCGAACTCGAACCCAAAACCTTCCATTTCACGTTCTTCCACGATGCCCCAAGACCAATACACCACCGAGGCGTAAGCAGAAGCTCACAATGGACATAGGTATATTTTAAAGGCTAAAAAAAGGCAAACATGAAACATAAGTTTATTACCCCAAACACTTAAAACGTATCTTCGAATAAATACCCACAAATGCACTTCCTTTCATTCATTAACTTGTTGCAAAAATAATATTGCATGTGTATGCTATTCTATGATTTTAAAACAACAAGCATTTTTGTTCAGAAAATCGTTTCAACATTCTACACTACATAATCATGATTTTTTTTTCATTTAATGAAAGAGAATGGATTCTAGATGTTTAATCACTTTATCCTTTAAACCGGTTTTATAGTGGGATTACCAACAATTAATAATATTTGACATTAACATAATGAACGTTTACCTGCTGTCATTTGTTCATTACCTGGTTCTGTTGTGTGTGTTGCAATCGACCTTTTGGAAGCAGACGTCAGGGGCGTGCGATGATGAGGTTATAGTAAGCGCAGCGAAGATAGCGGGTTTAAGAGTTCTCAATGAATGTTTTAAAATGTAAAGATCAGTAAAAATATATAAACGCTAACAATTTGGAAGGTGACTGTTAGTATACATTAATAATAATAATAATAATAATAATAATAATAATAATAAAAATAATAATAATAAAACCGAAGAGGAAAAAGAATAAAGAGAAATGAGAGAGGAGAAGATCTGCATAAACTCAAGTAAGGGATACAATCCTAAAAACGTGACAGCAACTGATTTGATCAACAAACATTTAGACAAATCCTTCAAAAAGCAGGAAGTAAATAATAATAATAATAATAATAATAATAATAATAATAATAATAATAATAATAATAATAATAATAATAATTGCAGCATTCGCGTATTTACTTCGGATCTCATGCACGTATACATCTGCGGGTGTGGACGTTGGCGTGGGTGTGAGATTGAGAGTGGGAGCGTGCGTGGGAGCGTGCGTGGGAGCGTGCGTGGGAGCGTGCGTGGGAGCGTGCGTGGGAGCGTGCGTGGGAGCGTGCGTGGGAGCGTGCGTGGAGCGTGCGTGGAGCGTGCGCGTGGGAGCGTGCGTGCGTGGAGCGGGTGGAGCGTGCGTGGGGAGCGTGTGGAGCGTGCGTGGAAAGCGTGGTGGAGTGTGCGTGGAGCGTGCGGGAGTGTGCGTGGAGCGTGCGCGGGAGCGTGCGTGGAGCGGGCGGGAGCGGGCGTGGAGCGGGCGTGGAGCGGGCGGGGAGCGGGCGTGGAGCGGGCGTGGAGCGGGCGTGGAGCGGGCGTGGAGCGGGCGTGGAGCGGGCGTGGAGCGGGCGTGGAGCGGGCGTGGAGCGGGCGTGGAGCGGGCGTGGAGCGGGCGTGGAGCGGGCGTGGAGCGGGCGTGGAGCGGGCGTGGAGCGGGCGTGGAGCGGGCGTGGGAGCGGGCGTGGGAGCGGGCGGGAGCGGGGCAGGCGGGGAGCGGGCGTGGGAGCGGGCGGAGCGGGCGTGGGAGCGGGCGATGGATTGGGCGTGGGAGTGCAGGTAGTAGTGGAAGTGGGAGTGGGCGAGGTAGCGGGCGTGGGCGTGGGAGTAGGCGTGGGCGTGCCCAGGGGGCCAAGGGCTGCGCGGGAGGCAACGAGCGGCGCGCGACGCCTCGCGCAAATGCGCCGTCATTTTTTCAGGGCGAGTGGCGCGCGCGCCGGCACTGCATCGGGGGCGCAGCGAAGGGGGGCGGGGCGCGAGGGGGCGGGGTCGGGGCATAAATCTATTTCCTGCAGCGATACCCTCAAGGTGCGCTCGGGGACATTTTTCGGCCCCCGGCAGCCCCGCCCACCCGCCGCCACCCGCTTTCTGGCGCCGCCGGTGGCTCGGAGGCGGGCGCGGGCGGGCGGGCGCCAAGGCGGGGGCGGGGAAATTGAGGCGCCAAGGCGGGGGCGGGAAAAAAGTCTCGCCAGCGATACAGCCCCCCAGCGGGCACTGGAACAATTCACGGGGCTCAAGGAACGCCGGGTGCCATCGAGGGGCGATAAATAAAGGAAACGGGCGTGGAGACACGAAGGAGGAAATAAGGAAGTTTGGGAAACGCCCGCCTAAGTGTCTCGTCTACTATCAACCGTACGTGTTGGGTTGTTTTTTAGTAATTTTTTGAAGGAACATCATTACTGAGGCATGAACGCACGTTTATTGGTGGAAAGATTTCATCGTACTTTTAAAAAGAATAAGGCTTTTCAACTATTTTCAAATCTCTTTCAAAGAGTCAGAAATATTCCTAAAATATTTTTTCCTAAGTCTTGCAACTTTATTTCAAACTTAATATTCAATGACATATTTATTTTCATAAAGAACAGAAACACCATACATTATTGTATGGATATGTCAAAATGGGTTTTTGGATTGCAAAGGAGATTATAATTGATGATTAAATGGAAATCACTTGTCAATATAGAATATTGTTCACAAACTATTAACACTTCATCATTTCTTTTATAAGCTGACTTGGCTGTGTCGAAGTTATTTACTTCCATTTCTGTATCTTAACTTCATTTTCTTTCTGTATTTTTGGGTTGATCAAATCAGATAATCTTATAATTTTAAGCAAGTTCCAAATTTTTAAAAAAATCTAGTAAATTACACAAAAGGTTTCACAATAATTTAGAATTAATCTTTTTCTTTTCTTCTAAACCATTTTACAATTCAGAAACTGTAATTCGACCACATCCATTACTAAGACCTCAGATTTCTTATATCACTGAGAAAATCAACACTTGGGGTTCTACATAATTCTCTTATCTATAATAATGAAACATGAGCTGGATGCTATTTTCAGTGAGTGTGCGTGCGCGCGCGCGCGCGTGTGTGTGTGTGTGTGTGTGTGCGTGAGTGTGTGTATGTGTGTGTGTGTGCGTGAGTGTGTGTATGTGTGTGTGTGTGCGTGAGTGTGTGCGCGCGCGCGTGTGTATGTTGTACCCTTTATAGATTTTTTTTTCTCGTGTAAATACAAATTTTGCGTGCACGTACATGCTGGCAGAAGTTCAAAACATGTTGCCATGGTGTGTTTTTTGCCGTGGACATTATAGATTGTAGAAGTGATGAGATGCTATCATACGAGACAAATTCGAATTCAATCCACTACGTGACGCTATCTGCAATTGGCTTGTCTGTTCGGAGGACGAGGCATAATTTTGGTATCGCCCATGATCTGACAACGCCACTAATAAAGCGAAACGGAAAAAACAAAATCAAATGCGATAGAGTAACAGTGTATCAATATTTTCATGACTTCCACGAACGAAATGTTACACGAAATGTTCTATTCTAGGGACACTTCGTCACTGTTTGTAGGTGCATCTCGAAGGCGGAGTTTCGTTCATATATGGTTTTTTATTATAGTAATTACAAAATAAATTATACAAAATAAATTATTCATTTAATTTGGTAGGTATTAGAGAAGAGAGAAGATATTTCAACGAAAATTTAAGAAATTATCTTGAAAAGTTAGTTCATTGAATCCACTGTAAATCACGCCAGATGGATTCGCATTTTCTTCCACTTTCATTTACATTCTAAATGCATATCAATATTTGAAGATTGTTTCATAAATTATACAACATAGTTCAAATAAATTGGAACAATGATTCAAATAAAACCAAAATCATGGGAAAATTGAAAAAAATGTTTGTCACACATTTTTGATATTTAAAAGAAATGTTTGCATTGTTTAATTGTTATAATGCATGAAAATAGATTGTGTTTCTTGATGTGCCAAACAGGGTGAAGGCGAGAACTATTGAAGTTTCCTTCGAACATTTAAATACAATGTCTAATGTTACAAGGATGGATATTAGACTATTCCGCAGACGATTCATCTTCGTTTTGATGTGCGTTGGTATAGGTTAATGAATGTTATTGGAAAGAATTCCCGCATACATACATAATAACTACGCATACTTAATATACGAGTACCTAATGCTTTACGTGCATTAAGTTATTAATTTTAAAGACAACTTGAATACGTGAGGAAAGATATTATTGGTTGTAAGAATACTTTTTCTCTAAGACCGTTATATAATATACGTATTCCTGCTGTATATTTCATAGAGGAATGATATCGATTACACATCCCATGGATTCCAGTTCGGACTCCACGGCCTGTCGACCAAATAACATTCCTAGAATTTTCGGAATGCATTCTCTTGTCTACCGCGGTTCAAAAGAAGCGCGAGTAGCAAAGTGAATGATTTCGTAATTCGTGTACGTAACGTAGACATTGTTGTACTTGTATTTCTCGTTATATTTCGAATTGATCATTCCACTGAAAACGAATCTTGAAGCGACAGTGACAATGAATCTGAACCCCATCTGAAATTCAGGAAATAACGAATTCGACAATTATACAATTATTGCCAGAAAACTCAAGGAAGTATTATAAACAATCACACACATTTATGGACTGGAGAAAGAGTAATAGTGTAAATTCTTTTCGCGAGCACGTTTTCTTGGCTTTTTTAACAGCACATATAAGTAATTTTGTCACAAAATAAATTCAGACGTATTATGTATCTTTTTAACAACACTGACGTAAGTAATCTTTATACTTCAGTTTCAAATTTTTAAAAAAAATTATTTAAAATACATTCTAATCAAGGTCGTAGGGAAAGTACAGTCTTCTACTCGCGAATAATAATTATTATTCTCTCGTAGAAATTACGATACTCCCTCCTAAATGCTCATGTCGTAAACATCAACTCGTGAATATTAGCCATCATTATGCGTTCATTGAAGAATATTATTCTCGCATATCGAGTGAGCGAGAGTGAGAGAGATTGTCGGAGAGAGCGGAGCGAGTGAGTGATAATGAACGAGAGAGCGAGGGAGTGAGTGAGAGCGAGTGAGAGCGAATGAGCGAGAGAACGAGTGAGAGTGAGAGAGCGAGTGAGAGTGAGAGCGAGTGAGAGCGAATGAGCGAGACAACGAGTGAGAGTGAGAGAGCGAGTGAGAGTGAGAGCGAGTGAGAGAGAGAGAGAGCGAGCGTGAGAGCGAGTGAGAGGGAGAGCGAGTGAGTGAGAGAGAAAGCGAGAGAGAGAGTGAGTGAGAGTGAGAGAGAGCGAGAGCAAGTGAGAGAGAGAAAGTGAGAGCGAGTGAGAGTGAGAGAAAGAGAGAGAGTAAGAACGAATGAATGAGAACAAGATCAGGCAACATTTCTTCTTGAGTATCTTTAAGAGTAATGTGATTCTTCTAGTGACTCTTTTTTAATAGATTACGTATACTTAATATAAAATCATGTGATGACAGAAGTATAATAATGGGTTTGTGTCTCCGCTAGTTTGCCCCCCACTGACCCCGTTCCGCAACGCTCAGCCTCTCTTCCTCATCCCGCCTCGCTCTTCCTCGACCCCTTTCCCCGACCTCTTGCCCGTCCCCTTACCCGTCCCCTTACCCGTCCCCTTACCCGTCCCCTTTGCCCGTCCCCTTTGCCCGTCCCCTTGCCCGTCCCCTTGCCCGTCCCCTTGCCCATCCCCTTACCCGTCCCTATGCCGATCCCCGAGCCTGTCCCTGTCCTGTTCTCAAGATAGACATTCCCTCCCTTGCCGCACCGTAGTGCCCGCCCCACTGCACCCGCACCACCTCCGGTAGACGAACAGCGCTGCGCGCGAAAAGTGTGGCGGAAAGCGAGCGGGCGCCGCCGCGGGGCTGCGTTCCGACTCGTTAGCGCCCAGGGCGCGTGGCGCGGGTGGAGGCGGGGCCGTCCGCCTGCCGAGCACCTGCACTCCATCGCCGCCCGCCCACGCAGCCACCCAGCGACGGCGTATTTCAGGGCGCGCGACTGGACGGCGAGCCGTTGCGGACGACGCGGGCTATTCTACCGTCTTTCGCACAACCCTTATGTATTCCATGGAATACACGAGCGCAGTGTGCGGAAAAAGAAAAAAAGTAGAAGACAAATGTATTATATAAGTTTTTAGAGGGAGAGAAGCAAGACGAAGGGAGAAGTTGTTGAAAGTGCGTTGTGTAATACGAAAAATAACCACAGTGTAGATATCCCTCGACAGGAAGTACACTTGGCTGCTTATTGAAAGGGGAATTCATAAATAAATGACAGTACTTACGAGAGTACTAAGAAGCTCTCACAAAAAATATCCCGCAATCGCATTAATAAAAAAATATAATTATTCGATAAATACCAATTAATGTACCGTGTACCATTTATAAAAATGGAGAACTCATCTCCAGAGCTGAACCAGCTCCGCGCTCGGTATGGAACAGCGACGTCGCGACGGGCGAGTGTGCGCGGCAAGCGAATGGAGCCACGCGGAGCGAATGCGCCAGAAGTGGGCGGGGCGATGCAGGTTGACGGAGCAGGCGGAACTGCGTGGGGCGAGGCGAGGCGAGGCGAGGCGAGGCGAGGCGGGGCGGTGCGGGGCGGTGCTGGGTGGGGCGGGGCGGGGCGAAGCGGGGCGCCGAAGATCGGGCGGGGAGGGTGGGGAGGGGAGGAAATGGGCGGGGAGGGGAGGGGCGATGCAGGTTGACGGAGCAGGCGGAACCGCGCGGTGCGGGGAAGGCAGGGAGGGGTGGGGAGGGCGGGGCAGGGCAGGGCGTCGGGTACTTGGCGTGGGCGGGGCTGCGCCAACTCATTAAAGTCCGGAATTATAGTCATAACGAAGACACGGAGCGTAAGAGAGCTCCCTGGCGGCCGCGGCTCCAACCCTTTATTAGCAGCCCCGGCCGGAAATGAACGTCTCCGCGCGAAGCGAAGACTGCGGGCCCCGCGCCGCGCCGCGCCGCGCCGCGCCGCGCCGGCGCCATGTCGTTGCCGCGGATACACCGAGCGAAATTCCACGCCCAGCAGCAGCGCGCGCGGCAAAAACTGTTCATCTCCATTCGGATGCGACGCGGCGCGGCGCGGCGCGGCGCGCTCTAACGACCTGAGGGATACAGCGCTGTTTTTAGGGCCTGCGCCGAAAATATTTACGGGCAAGAGCTCCCTTGGGAATTGCATCCTGTTACATCGGAAAAATTAACTCCGACAGACAGGAGATACAGACATAGTAAAGAACCGAGCCAAGTTCTAATCCAAGCAAAAAGAACATGAAAGTACGGCCAAATTCTACGAAACTTGTGCGTTAGCAGAGGCGTGATAGAATAACTGCGAGAAGTTCGCCCTTTTAAAGCTGGTGGTTCGGAAAAATATTGAAAAATATTTTTAATACCGGTAAATTTTTATACTTTGTAAAAGCAATGTAAATTACGAGATTATTTATGGAGAAATCAATTCGAAATTGTAACGAATATTTTATCATAATTATAACACTACTCACAACGGGAATGACAAGTGAAAAGTAGAAATGGATTCTCACGTTGTACAGCATGCGACCAAAACCAATAGTTATTTTTCGGGCGCGCGTGTGCGAGTGTGTATATGTGTGTGTGTATGTGAGAGACAGAGAGAGAAAGAGAGAGAGGAGAAAGAGAGAAAGAGAGAGAGGAGAAAGAGAGAAAGAGAGGAGAAAGAGAGAAAGAGAGAGGAGAAAGAGAGAAGGAGAGAGAGGAGAAAGAGAGAAAGAGAGAGAGGAGAAAGAGAGAAAGAGAGAGAGAGGAGAAAGAGAGAAAGAGAGAGACAGGAGAAAGAGAGAAAGAGAGAGAGAGGAGAAAGAGAGAAAGAGAGAGAGAGAGGAGAAAGAGAGAAAGAGAGAGAGGAGAAAGAGAGAAAGAGAGGAGAAAGAGAGAGAGAAAGAGAGGAGAAAGAGAAAAAGAAAAGAGAGAAAGAGGGATTAAGAGAGAGGAGAAAGAGATTAAGAGAGAGAGATTACGAGAGAGAAAGAGAGAGAAGTTGATAAGAGTAGAATTACTGAATAGAGAAGAATTGAATTGAATCAAGCAGTAAGTCGACAAATAATGTGCAAAGAATTATTAAGACTCTCCCAACATATCAGTAACAAAACACAACTCTACTGCACGAAAAATAGTACGAACTAAGAACGGATATGATTGTCTGAACGTCGCTTGGAGCTACTGCGCGAACAATACTATAATATCGTTAGTGCGTCGCCCTATCCCGTGCCATAAACGCATTACTTTCCTATAACGGTCATGTTAGGAGCCTCCGCACTTGACGCCCGCGAGAAAAGCAATCAGAGGGAAGCCGCTCGCGGGGCGCAATCGATGGCGTAATCTGATCAGCGCGGCCAGACGCGCCGGCGACAGCCTGGCGCACGGACAGCACACTCGCGGCGCCCGACGGCCAATCTGGCCCCCCCCCCCCCCCCCCCCCCCCCCCCCCCCCCCCCCCCCCCCCCCCCCCCCCCCCCCCCCCCCCCCCCCCCCCCCCCCCCCCCCCCCCCCCCCCCCCCCCCCCCCCCCCCCCCCCCCGCCATCGTCACCTGCACAGCCCCCGTCCCTGTGGCCACCCTGCCTCTACCGCTCCCCACCCCAACCGCCTCTCTCGTCCCTTCCGCCAACCCTACGGTCACCTCGTCTCTACCGCCCCCTCGTTCCTATAAGTACACCGCTCCCCGCCCCTACCACTCCCCCTCCCCAACCGCCTCCCCGTCCCTACCACCAACCCTATGGTCACCTCGTCTCTACTGCCCCCCTCGTTCCTATAAGTACACCGCTCGCCGCCCCACCACACCCGTCCCTACCACTCCTCCCCAAATCCCGCCTCCCCGTCCCTTCCGCCAACCCTACGGTCACCTCGCCTCTTACCACCCCCGGTTCCTATAAGTACACCGCTCCCCACCCCTACCCTACCCATCCCTAACGCTACCCGTCTCTACCGCGGCCTGACGCTACCGCTTCTCGTCGCTACAGATATCCGCCCCTTCCATCTCAGTTCCTATCCCAGCTTTCCTTATCCCAACTATCCCAAACCTTTTCCTCACTCATACCGCTTTCCCTGACTCTTAAGGTCCCCGCCACCCTTACTGCCTTCCGCTTCCTCAATCCCCACCACCCCCGCCTCTCCCGCCCTCACCATCTCCCCCGCCATAACTAACCTACTATAGTACTCAACCTACCGCCCCTACCGCCCACGCCACCCCTCCCACTGTGCCGCAGGCTGTTCAGACGCCCAGCCCCGCGGCCCGGAGGCCTCGCAGCTGTTAGGCTGTCCCGGATCGGGACGATGGAGCTGGGGGGTGAGTTCTGGGCGATTGAGGGTGATCACAAGCGACCACCCGCCCCTTCGCCCTCCGTTGCCTCGAGCGATCCCGCCTTCCCCACGCGCACGGCGGATGGCACAAGTCTGGAAAGCCCACGCGTGGGGGCAGGGGACGTGAGGGGGCGTGCCGATTGCTGCTGGTCGGGGCGACTTGACTGACCGCTGACAAACAGCAGAACCACTTTGCAACACCCACCACGCCTAGCTACAGTGGATTCAATGCAACTGCAACCGCCCTGCGAACCAATAACAAGGGCCTAGTGTGCCTAAGCATTTTGGATTCGCGACACGCCTACACGACTAAATTCGCGAGTTATGGAAAGTTATGGAAAGAAACCTCAGAGGCACAGTAGGTAAAACTTAGGATTTCGCCGACAAATATTAGTAGATGCCCCTCCACCGAAGGTGAATGCCAGAGCAGTACCCTAACAAACGGGCCATGGACCACGCGCGATCTTTCCTCCCTCTTCCTTGTCCTATCCTCTCCCCTTACACACTCACTTACACGAACATGCACTACACCACCACACATTCCGGGAGACCGGTCGGGAGCCTAGAGCTTGTCCCGGTTGGGGCGGTGCCCCGCTGGTGGAAGAGTCCTGGTTAGAGGGAAACCCCACTAGCCGACGGTAGGTCGGCGCCGGATCTCGCCATCCAGCAGGGGAAGATCACCGCCATCTCCCGAGGGAAATCATGCACTACACTTACGGGACTAATTACTGAAGCTGTTGACGCGCCCGGAATCACTAACCAACTAACGAACCCTCCACCGATATTTTTAGGGATGAGAATGATCTACACGAGAATAAGGAGTCAAGAAAAACTAATGTATTCTTTCTGCATTCTATAGCGACTAACATCCGCACTCACACGAATCACTGCAGCAATGTTTCTTTAACATTATTTGCGTGAGTACACTGTGAAATAATGTAACCTCGTTTTCGTCACGTTCAGAGGAGTGAATGTAATGAATGAATGAATGAATGAATGAATGAACGAATGAATGATCGGTAGTATTGACTCAATACCATCTATACAAAGTTTTCTAATGTATTGTATCCATGTGTGACGTATCTACCAATTCCACACAAGTCAACCAGAACACATTTGCCTATGAAAATTAAATACGAAACGATTCGCAATTTGATCACATTATTCACTGGCATCGATTCTTAAATAGCGGGCTATTCATGTGAGGCACTGCAGATTTGCAGAACGTTTCCATGAGTTTTATCTCATATCATTTTTCTGAATTTTATTGTAATTTACGCCAAGCTATGCCTAGCGTAAATTACAACAGAGATCATTATCATGATTCCATTCTTTTATTTACACACACCTCCGGTACAAGCCGAAAAGATGTTTTGTGTAATAAAAAATCAATGTTCTTAATGAAAACCTTTAGTAAGTTTCAAGGATTTATTGCCATTTGTCGAGAATAATTATCATTTATCACAGAATAACCTGGTGTAGAAAACATAATTTGGGGCGAAAAAGAAAAAAAAGCATGATGAGTAATATTTCTGTAGGTCATCTAAGTTCTACTCTCAGGACAGCATTAAACACGATGTATCAAAGAGCGTCCGGGATTGCAGTTCTGAAACTAAAAGGAATCTCATTTCTGGTACACTGGAGGTCATTTCCCGTTTGCTACACATCATTGGTCCAACCAGTTCAGAATTTAAGAAGCCAATATCGAAATTTCTACTCCCTATATTTCATATCTGTATAAATCGGACGTGCTCAAAAAGTATGGCACATAATCTCGTTTCCTTGTACAAGGTTTGCTCCCTTTCATACATCGCCCTCCCTCGTAAATAAATTGGAACAAAAACGCCAAACCAAAGAACCTATTAAATTCTCCAAAGAAGAGATAAAAAATCTCATAAAACGCGCCTTCTCAAAGGGAAACGCGTGTCATAAAAGCCGAGTCTCTCCTTTGACCAGTCATGCTTGTCACTTTACGGCTGTCGCAAACTGTTCTCGACTTACGCTGCAGAATGTTCAATCGCCCAATGAATAAGGGCGGAGGCAAAGCGCCGGCGGGCGACCAGAGCTCCCCCTGCCCCGCCCCCTTCCGCAGCCCAAAAGAGGGGGGAAGGGGCCCGGGAACCCTACCTACGGCACAGACACGTAGGCTACTTCCCAATCGCTGGTCCGCGACCCGGGACGGGCCAGGGGCATCAATTCTACCCAGTCACGAGGGCTTTTAATGAAAAGCCCACGGCGCATCTATTCTGAGGATCCCTTATTTCTGACAGGTCGCAGGCTACTAAGTGTCAGTGCTAAACTCCCGATTACCATAGATGAGTGATTATCTAGTCCATCGGTTCCCTAACTTCACATCTTAAAAAAAAATAATTGAAGATCCAAATGCACAGACAACCAATTTCTTTCAATGAGCATATTGAAAATATTTTTTCCTTCAAAGTTTTCAACATTTCATTAATATCAATAATTAATCCAAGCTGAATCATTACATAAGAATTTTACAATTGATAACTATTTACGAGTATGATTTCAAGAAACATGATAATGACGAGAATTTTAATTCACGTAACAAACCTGAAGGGCCGACCTGGATGGCCGAGGTGGCTAAGAGCGAGTACCGACTCAGCGCTTCGGTCCGAAGGGTCGCGGGTTCGAGTCCCGCCTTGGGCATGGCTGTTTGTCCCTTGACTTTGTGTGTGTGTTGTCGCGGAGGGCCTCGCGTTCTGCTGACCCCAGATCAGAGGAGCCCGCAAGCGTGTTGGTCTAGGGTATGGTCGATATGCGTCCCATCGGAACGTAAAGGGCAACCGGCTGTCGGCTAGATAAAAGCCCTAGGGAAAAAAAACCTGAAGGAACGAGTTTGCTGTTTTCCTTGTGGGTCTACCTTCCTTTCGCAATTTCGTCTAATTCATCCACTAAGTCGTTAATGTCCCGGAATTCCCATTCCAGGAATTAATAAATTCGCTCATAATTACTTATATATTAATAAACTGGGTTGATTAAATATTGCGAAGAAACTCCCATCAATCGCATTCAATTTTAAGAATGAAAATGTGTCAGTTACACGTCAAATACGTTTTAATTCGTCCCAATACCGTACATCTAACGATTACATCTCCCCTTCACTATTCACAAAGACGATAATGCCAGCAAACCACTGATGAGAATGACAGAGCCAGTATAGTACTCGTCCATCACTTCCCTTTTATTTGTGTTTCACCGTAAGCGATCCGAATGCTCAATCAAGCAACACTGAAAGCCTTCGGCAATGTACCCTCGTCCGCAGCCACCTCCCGGCCTCAAGGGCTGACTGGGAGTGTGTGTGTGTGTGTGGGGGGGGGGGCTGACTCACCGGAAGGCCGGGCGACGGGGAGCCGCCTTCAATGGAAGTGATCGCACATCATGAACACCCCGTCCCGTTTTCCCGCGAACACAGTGATCCAAGGGGCACAAAGAAGCACGGAAACGATCCTACTACCGTAGCAATTAAAATTTATAGAACTTTTATTCTTGTTACAAGTATCTTGTATTCTCAGTTTGCACGCGTTAAGTATTTCATGTTCTGCAAAACTGACACAACTCGAAAAATGAGGTTTAGAGTTTTCGCTGGTTTGGTAATGCAGGAACCACACGCTTAATAATTATTGATCAACACATTGATGAGTAAATATTTACCAAAATGTTTCCAAAGAACTCTATTAATAATAAAGGTATTAATTTACAAAGTTATAAAGTAACTGTGATCAGTCAAAATTCGTGTTTTTTGAGTTGTGCTAGTGTAGCGTGAGCTGTCCATGGGAGTAGTAGATGAAAAAATATTAAATTGGTTATTTTGAATACCGAAATTTTAACATCATACTCAAATTAATCGATCTGAAAATATAATGAACAAACTTTTAAAGCATTTTAAAACAATACGCTTTCTATCCATCATTTTGATTCTGACATTATACCTGTATTGTGAAACCAGAAAATTACGTTCATATTTTTTGTTAAAAGCCGTTTTCAACCAACAGAATATTGGCGTATTGGATTCATATTGCATTTCGAAATTGGAAGTGTGTACTCATATTCAGCAACCGTTAAGGTACATGGATAAACTTTCGGACTGCACGCATACACTACTTACACTCCTACATACGCTGAGAGTAGTTTTGAATTCGCACAAAATACAATCACGAAATTTAATCATAAAATAACATTTTGTAGGTTCTTAATGTTTCCAAACGAAGTTTTCTCTTTTTGTTATTACTTGTCAGACCGAAATGATAAGAACACAAAATGTAGAGAGAGCAGATCGAGGGAGGGGGCAGGGAGGTGTTGAAGATGGTCGATGCAATGGAGATGGCTGCAGCGGAAACGACGAGATGGAGGTGGTGGAAGCGATACCAGCGGTGG
The DNA here is from genome assembly GCA_011170035.1 of Teleogryllus occipitalis. Taxonomy (NCBI): domain Eukaryota; kingdom Metazoa; phylum Arthropoda; class Insecta; order Orthoptera; family Gryllidae; genus Teleogryllus; species Teleogryllus occipitalis. The sequence goes on along the minus strand of BLKR01003765.1, from coordinate 34,470 downwards.
AAGCGGTGGTGGAGGTGAAGGCTGGTGTGGAAAAGGTGGAGGTGGCGGATGCATAAGATGCGGTTAAGGCGACGGGGGAGGTGGAAGCATGGGCAAGAACGATGACGCGAGCGACTACGAGAGCGATGACGAGAGCGATGACGAGAGCGATGACGAGAGCGATGGCGAGAGCGATGGCGAGAGCGAGGACGAGAGCGATGGCGAGAGCGAGGACGAGAGCGAGGACAAGAGCGAGGACGATAGCGAGGACGAAAGCGAGGACGAGAGCGTAGGCGAGAGCGAGGCGAGAGCACAGACGAGAGCTGATTCGGGGACGGAGTTGAAGGTGAAGACAGCTGTAGTGGCGATGGATGACACAGGGACGAGGCAGTGACGGCTGCAGTGGAAGCGGCAGGCGGAAGCGGAGGAGGCGATGGAGTACGTGGGTCTGTGGGGGGAGGCGGAAAATGCGCCGACGACGGCGAGGAGGCACGTAAGTGGGCGAGGGCAAGGCGGGGTGGGACGGGGCGGGGCGGGGCGCGGAGGCGTGGGATTGGGCGGGGTGGGGTGGGGTGTGCGGGGGTGAGGCGGGATGGGTTGGGGCGGGGCGGGGCGGGACGGGATGGGGTGGAGTGGGGTGGGGTGTGGTGGGGTGAGGTGGGGTGAGGTGGGGTGAGGTGAGGTGAGGTGAGGTGTGGCGGGGCGGGGGGGGCGGGGCGGGGCGGGGCGGGGAGGGGCGGGGCGGTGCGGTGCGGGGTGGGGCGGGGCGGTTCGGGGTGGGGCGGGTTCGGGGCGGAGCGGGGCAGGGCTGTGGTGCAGGGCGTCTCCTCGGGCGGTGCTGTCGAAATCTGTTAGCTGGGAGCGAGGGGTTGGGGTCGGGGTCGAGGTCTCCGGGCGTTTGATATGTGAATCATCGGCGGCCGCTGCAGGAAGCGCGGCGAGGGGAGGAGTGATGGAGGTGCCATCTCAGGCCCCAAACAGCCGATACAACGCCACAGGCCTCTAGGGAGGGAGAGGGTCCAGGGGAAAGCAGATAACGGGCCACACTCTAGAGGCGTATGAGTGAAAACGCATCGGCAGGACAAATTTAGTGATCAATTAACTATCACTCTTAGTTTTCAGCCAAAATATGTTTCATTAAGCAACCAATCCAAATACATCACATTAAACTTGAATTGTTTTTCTTTTTTCTCTGAATTGCCTCTCCTTTGTGATTATTGAACGTTTACAAACAATTGGTATATTCGAATAGCGTTCAGTTTGTAAAATTTATTTATTGAATGTACTTATTCTAACTAACCAACTAGTTTTTAATAAGTGTCGTGGAAGATAGATGCTACATACAACGTTCGCTTCACAATCATTTGTTTAAAAAGTGGTATGTTTACATACAGGAATACTGCGATCACTTTCAGAGCCATGTAGTAAAAGGTTGACTTGGTACAATTTCAGTAAATGAACTCGCAAATCCCACCTTCAATAACATGAATTCATTTTTTTTCTTTTTCCTTATTCCTCACCTTTTTCTATATCCGTCATACCCTATCTCTTATAAATCATTTTTTTATTGCCGTGCATTTAAAATCTAAAATGTAAACCGGAGAGGAAGATGATTTAATATCTACTACGAACAACATTATTTTCTTGTTGCTCGCTTTCTTTGTCTACTACTGTCAATAAGTTCAGTAAAATTTATTTTGTTGTATTTCATTTCCTCTAGATTAATAGATGTATTGGTAAGAAATGAGTTTGAAAAGTACCTTGGTTCAACTGAAATCGCGACCCACATTCAGTATTTATCTGCCTTCAAGTTTTCTTCATTAAGATGTTATTTTGCCGACCTGGTTGGCCGAGGTGGCTAAGAAGCGAAAGTACAAACTCAGCTTTTCGGTCCGAAGGGTCGCGGGTTCGAGTCCCGCTTGAGCGTGGTTGTTTGTCCCTTGACTTTGTATATGTTGGCGCGGAGGCCACGCGTTCTGCTGACCCCAGATCTGAGAGCCCGCAAGTGTGTTGGTCTAGTGTATGATCAAATATGGTCGAATACGAAGAGTAACCGGCTGTTGGCTGGATAAAAGCCCTAGAAAAAATGCTATTTTTGCATTTTATACTCACATAAAAACGCTTTCTCTAAGTGATATTTATACTTGCGACAGTACTTTGGAAATGTCATTTACAATACTGTTAATAAATGTTGTCCATTTATATATCTAAAAGTAGTCTAATGTCTATATCCTGTATTTACTGGACGTGATAAGCGTGGTCTCGATGACAAGATATTATTTATTAAATTTTCCAGTATCTGTGCCTCAATACAATATCTCAATGGATCAGTGCTTTCTGAAAACATAGTATCATGAGGCGATATAAATGATGAAGCAATCATAGAATGAAATGCAGGTTACATGGGAGATCTCGAAGAAACTTGCTGTAAATCAGCTTTGTCTACCACAAATTCTTCATGCGTTGACCGGGTTTTAATGTCTACCCACGGGTGGAAATCTACCTTTCAGGTCACCAGCAGAGGATCACCCCAATGAAACATATTCAACAAATCGACTTCTTTCTTCCCTTCCCTTTCGAGTAATCATGGTGCTGCCGTACTTCATTAATCCGCCATATCTCTCGCGGGGGCGGGGCGGGGAGGGGCAGATGGCGAGAGTGCGGTCGCGAGAGAAGAGTATCTGCGGGCAGTCAATCACTCCGCCCCCTCCCCTCGCCGCTCCCGCTCCCCCGAAGACGCCTCGAGTGAAATTCCGCAGACTCACCTCCTGGGCCGCGTCGCATCGCGCGCGTCCCCCTCGCCAGTGGCATTTTCTGGCGGCGTAAGGGGGCGGGGGCAGAGGGCGAATGCGACAGAGAAGGATGACGCGGCCCGGCGCCGCCGCGGAGGCCGCATCGCGCCATCCGTCTTCGTTCAGGCAGAGCAATGCCTGCGCCAGGCGCAGGGGGCAGGGGCAGGCAGGAGGGAGCGCGGGCACGCAGGGCAGGGCAGGGCGCGCGAGGCGGGAGGGCGGCGGAGGCGGCGGGCAGCAGGGGGCGGGGGCAGGAGGAGCGCAGAGGCAGGGGCGCAGGGAGCGGGGGCGGGGCAGGGCGCGGGGGCAGGGGCGCGGGGGCGGGGCGCGGGGGGGGGCGCGGGGGCGGGGGCGCGGGGGCGGGGGGGGGCGGGGTGGAGCACAGGAGCAGGGCAGGGGGCAGTCAGGGGGCGGGGCGGGGAACAGAGCGAAGCACCAGAACAGGTGGGGCAGAGGGTAGCAGGTGGAAAGGAGAAAGTGTGTGGCGACGGCGGGCACAGGGGCGGGGTGGAGAGCGATGGCAGGCGTGAGGGCGGGGTGGAGCGCAGGGCGGGGTGGAGCGCAGGGCGGGGTGGAGCGCAGGGCGGGGTGGAGCGCAGGGCGGGGTGGAGGCACAGGAGGCAGGGGTGGAGCGCGAAGTGAGTAAGAGCGCAGGAGCGGGGAGGAAGCGCAGGGAGCAGAGGATGGAGCGCAAGGCAGGAGTGGAGCGCAGGGAGTGAGTAGAAGCCTGGGGAGCGAGGGGAGGGAGGAGCGCAGGGAGGCAGGAGTGGAGCGACAGGGCAGGAGTGGAGCGCGAAGTGAAGTAGAGCGCAGGGCAGGAGGAAACGCAGGAGCGAGGTGAAAAGATGGGCGGGGTGGAGCGTGGAGGAGGTGGGCGTAGAGAGGGCAGGCAGGAGGGCGAGGTAGAGCACGGGCGCGGGGTGGGCACGGGGGCGTGGCGGGAGTGGTGTGGGGCAGGGGCTGGGCCAGGAAGCAGGAAGCGATGATGGTGCGCGGGACCTCCATTAGCTGCTAAAGCCGGCGGCGACTCCCTGGCTGACCCTCCGGCCATCCGCCACCCGCAGCGCGCGCCGTTCTGAGCCGCGTGTTGAGGTGGGGCGAATCCCAAACACTCTCCCTTCTGAAGCCGGAACTTTATCCGATGATTCGAACCCGACAAAATTTGGGATTCAAATTATATAATGATTTCTCGATTAAGATATATCTTGCGAACCCTTTATGAACCATATGAAGAAAGAATGATCTTGCAAGATTTATCTTACCGTGTTAAATATCATTATCATAGGTAATACCAGGATTGGATTGAAAATTTCAGATAAATTTACTACTCGCGGAGCGATGACTTCCAGCGAGTTGTATTGAACACTACTCCATGAATGAAAGAACGTTCAAAGTAGTTTCTGAGCGTACCAAATATTGAATAAACTTCCACACCAAATAAACTCGGTGCTTTCTGTGCACATCGTCTCTAATCGAATGTATGCACTCTTCAGAATTAATATTTAAGACGTAACAAAGACAATAATTCATTGAACTGTGAACAGACCCCCCACATCCTCAGAATACGTTTAAGTGCCATTTCTCTATATTTACGAATCTTGTATTTAATCGTTTCTCAAAGGCGTTCACAGACATTCATTTTTGTTTCTTCGGCTTCTTCGCTGCTCGAGTTCTTAACTCGGAGATCGTCTGACAGTGCCTCTCTCCCACACCCCGTCTTCGCTCTTCGGCAGGGAGAGGCGCCACGGCGAGGAGGGAGCATTGTCCAGGCAAGATTGAGTTGCTATATGCCTTGTAGATGACCGTACTCGAAAAACAGATAGGCACACTTGACTTTCATGATGTAGATATACATGAGCATCCATCTCCAAGTAAAGCAGGAGCAAATGGACTTCTTCCGTAATAACTTTACATGCAAGGTTATGACCAAAAATCTCTCGTGAGCCATAACGAAAAACGGAACAGGTAAAATTCACGCCTGCGGTAAGGAACAGCACTTATTTAATCGAACGCAAATGAATGATAAATAAGTAAATTGCTCAAAGTAAAATTCACCTCGACAGAGAAGCAAACGCCGGCCGCGCAGTTTACTCCCAGTTGCTTTGACCAATGAGGTACGGACACAAACTTCCCTTCAAACTTGTTCTTGGGTTCGTGTATATGAAACTTTATTGCCACCACATTGTCACCAAATGTAGCAATTCAAATACGACCGCAAATGTTCCCCACAATACACGAAAAAAACATTTTAAGAATTCTTCTTCTCCATAGCTCATCGATTAGACCAAATCGGGTTAACCGGGATTGTGGTCCAGTTAACTTACATTTTCAAAAATGTACTCGGTTCATACGATCGCACAGCAACAGGTCAGTTACTGAATCGAACCAATTGTTCCGTCGAGTTAGTCTTGCTTAAATGATGGCAGCGTAATAAGGAAATATGAATGATTAAAGGCATTCCTTCCACAACGCAAGTGAACTGCTCCGATTCCGTAATAGAAGCGCGCGCCAGGTGCAGGGCAGCAGGGGAGTGCCCCAGGGCTCTAAATCCGGGCGCCACCGCGCCGCGCCGCTGGCCGAGTCGCCGCCGCCGCCGCCGCCGCCGCCGCCGAGCCTCCCCCGGGGCAGAGCACTTGGCGTGGGTCGGGTGGCGGGGTGGCGTGTGGCGCGGAGCGGCGCCCCGCGGGAGAGCGGGCGCCGCGTGCGCGAGCCCTCTGCGGGCGCCTCAAACCGAATTACGCGGCGCAGCCCCCGCCACGCCGGCCGCGCCGCCCGCGGCACGAGGCGCCAGCCACCCAGGCGCGGGGACGAGCGGGGCGACTCGCAAGGGCGGGCGTGAGGGACGGACGGGCGAGCGTGGCAGTGGTTTTGCGGCGGGCGAAGGGGGTTGAGGGACGAGATAGTGGGGGCGGGTGTGAGGATATGTGGCGACTTGGCGGGTGGGAGGAAGGACGAAAGGATGGGAGGGCGGGAGGTGATGGGCGGGAGGTAGGCGGGCGGGAGGTAGGTGGCGGGCGGGCTGGAGGTAGGCGGCGGGCGGGCGACGGGGCGGACGGGCGGACGGGCGGACGGGGCGGACGGGCGGACGGGCGGGCGGGCGGGCGGGGGCGGGCGGCGGGCGGGCGGGCGGGCGGGCGGGAGGTAGGCGGGCGGAGTAGGGGCGGGCGGGAGGTAGGCGGGCGGGTGGGCGGGCGGGCGGGCAGTTGGGCGGGCGGGCGGGCGGGCAGTTGGCCGGGCGGGCGGGCAGTTGGGCGGGCAGTTGGGCGGGCAGTTGGGCGGGCAGTTGGGCGGGCGGGGTGAGTGAGGCAAGGGCCCTGCTTGGCAAACAATTACCTGTTACTTCGAAATTTATTTGCAGAATATCATTTAAGAAGTGTGTTTCTCTGTGTTTCAGACGATGGAAGATGATTTCTAAAAGTATAGTCCGATACGTTGAGATAGGGATTCCGTAATTTCTAGTAATTGATGCTGAATGAAACTCGCTAGTCCTACAAATTAGTTTTGCTAACTCCTGTTTATTTGACGTAGTAAGTTGAACATTTTTATATTGTTTTCACAAAATTCTATTCGACTATCGTGAAATATTTGATAGACGATGCAATCCCAAATAATTCAGTGTAATTGGAATGGAAGAACAGTCTGTTCAATGTTCAGTTTTCTCACTTAATTGTGTATAAATGCTATAAAGTATCCTTGTATCCGAATATCTAAATGTTTCTGAAATTCATACCAACAATTTCAGGGGCTTCGAATCTGAAAAAAAGAATAATCAAGTTTCGAAAAAAATACACATTACCTTCCACCTACGAGAGTGTAGTGTATCTGGAACCGATCAAATGCAAATCACAACAAATCCGGGGAGTATTAAAAAATCGCAGTACATTCCGAGGAGAATCAATAAACAACGTTGTTTTAAGAACCGTTTGTGTGTGAAGCGAAAGTCTGTAACTGGGCAGTGTCCTGTGACTGTGGCTCCATACTCTTAAGTGAACAAGCGTCAAACTCTCAGATTTTAAATAGACACATCGCATTCAGAGATAAGTAGTAAACGCATTTTTAGTGTGGATCGTGGCAATTATACAGCAAGAAAACACAAAAATGTCGGACTGTGAATAATAGTTGAAAAGTTAATGTTGATATAAAAACGAGTGAGAGAGAGGGTTAGAGAGAATTTGTATCTTTACACAAAACTACATAAGAAAATGACGTAAAAATGAATGAAACATTTCGTAATATATTTTTGAGTAAATGGGCATATTGATCTCAAACTCGAACATTCGTCTTTAAACCACGCGCTAATGGTGAATAATAACAGTGTTAAGAAACGAACCATACACTCTTTCATTATCACATAAGAATTACTTTCTTTTTAAAACCTCTGTTGATTCACGTGGCTGGGCCTCGCAGAAAATCTGCCGAGCGCCTGTCAGGGCCAGTTCGGCCCACTGCGACGCAGGCTGCGCGCTCGTAACAATAAATAGAAACCGCCGGGCGAGAGAATGCGTGGGGCTGCAGTGAAGTGGGAGGGTCGGCTGAGGACAGAGGACGCCGTGACCCCGGCGCGCGCTGCCGCCGAGGGCGCCCTCGACGAGGGCGGGAGGACGGGCGGCGGCGGCGTCCGTATCAACTTGGAAATGGGGCGCTGTATAAACCGCCAGAAACCCGAATGTTTACCCAATGCGGCGGCGGACTCTTTTCGAATCACAGATCAGTAAGGCGGAGGGAGGCTTCAGTTACGGCTGCCCTTGCACCCCATGCTCGCACGCCTTAATGGCAAAGCGATGGCGAGGGGAGGGGGAAGGGGTGGGGATGGGTAGGGGAGGGGAGATGAGGGGGAGGGGCTTCAGCAGCGGCCGCTCTTGGCGCCCCCCGCGGGTGCCGAAGTCATGGGGAGGGGAGGGGTTGAGGGGTGTGAAGGGGAGGGGGACGGGAGGGAGGGAGGGAGGGGAGAGGCTCAACGGCGGCCGCTCTTGGCGCCCCGCCCTCCTCTCCCCGCGGGCGCCGAACGGGTGGGTGGTGGGGAGGTGGAGGGGGAAGGGGAGCGAAGGGAGGGGGCGGGACGGGACGGGCGGGTGCCACGCGACCAGAAAGCCGAGCGCGGCCACCGGGCCTCGCTCGTCTCCCCCCCCCCAACTCCCCGCGGCGGCTCCGCTGGCGCCTAAACGCGACAAAAAGGTCCGGAGGTTCGCCCTCCTCGGCCGCCCGCCCAGCGCAGCCCGTCCGCTGGCCGCGCTCTCGCGAAATGAAGTCGCACGAGGGACATCGGACGCCAGCAGCTTCCGAAGTGGAAGGAGGACGAGGCCTATATTTTCTCAAATATCAGTCCCACGGCGGGGGATAGATGAAATATTTCAAAATATTCGATTTTGAAACGAAATATTTGCATGACGAAAAGCGCATCGTGGTTTGCAATTTTGATTCCCAATTTCTCTTCACTTTGTAACATATTTGCCTGTCTACAAGTGAATCCTACATCGCTAAACCAAGTGGATAAATTGATTACTTCCCAAACTAAATTTCATAAAAGCAATCTCTCTTGTCATTCTGTTATTTTAACTAATATTCCAATGAACAGATTACTCTATTTGGTGTTAACGATTAAAAATGATTAAAAAAATTAACGATTAAAAGCATTTTGATAGCATGACTAAAAAACTGACTTCTTTTTATGTTTTATAATTGTGTGAATTCCTTTTACATTGGTCGGGTTATTTCTGCGCGTCCGCCCACTGAGCCATTCATCACTCACTATTACATCACTTTCGATAATTCAATCGAAAAAATTGAGGTGTCATTCGATGCGTCTCGTTCTGCTGGGAAACTGACCATTTTTTGACGATCCATCCAGAAAATTCTAACAGTTATCTATTTTTAAATTAAATAAGTAAAACGCATCTTCTTTTTTGGCGTCTACAGTTGTGATCAATAGTTCATTCGCTTCCTATAGACAAGACAAATTGATTAGCACAATTTTTTACATGATTAAATGCATATGAAGAGAATGCTTGGGAAAATCCAGCAATCTCATTTTTTGGGAGCATTGGCTTCTCTCATTTTCAGCAAAAGTTGAGTTATCAGATTATCCATCACGGTCAATGATGTAACTTTAGAATTATCCATAAAACCCGTGTATACATACTATTATAAGAACTTTGATTAAATTAATTTCAAATGTTCAATATCGTGTTTTAAATGCAAAACTCACAAATACTGCAATAGACCTATAAGTAAAAACGCAATAGCTTCTCTTTCATGTAACACCATAAATTATTTCTATTATTACTAGAAAAAATAGTAAAATAAATATTTTTGTTTCGAAGACATACAAAAATTAAAATGATTTTTTTTAATACAAAATGGATTTTTGCAAAAATTTTAATAATAAATACAATTACTCATACATTTTCAACTCAAAACGAATAATTACATAAATATAAAGAAATTAAATCCACAAAGTAAAAAAGAGAAAAATAATTTAATAACTCTGACTTACAGTCGTAAGCTTATAAAAGACTTCAAACATTAAATAACAGCTTAAAGGAATCAAAAATCATATATTAAAATTAAATTTATTGCATTCAGCGATTTCTAAATAAACATGTATAAGTAATTAATGCCTCTATCGCAAGATTTATCTCACAACGTGTTATTTGAACAGGTGAGGATTATTAAATACCTCTTTTAAAATACTGCCAAAATCAAAAATATTAAGGCAAGTGAACCATTCTACACGATTATTTTTCATTGTCAAGGGTATACAATTTGGAGTGGATGGATATTCCGATTAATCTATAGTCACAATTGCGACTGTATTATCTCAAACAATATATAGGTAGTTCTTACGTTTCGTGGCTCTACATTGCTCTAGAAGTTCTGCAATAACTCTACATACTGCTAATCGCATACGCTGCCCTGGCCTCTTCTGCCTAGCGATCGCTCCCGCCCTCTGGTGACGGAGCCTGCGTCGCGTCGCCCGCCCCCGGCCCAGCCCCGATTCCGTCCCCGGCCCCGCCCCGTCCCGTCCCGTCCCGTCCCGTCCCGTCCCGTCCCTGCATCCGCCGCCGCCCGCGAAGGTAGACTGTCCTATAAATCGCCGTCCGGTTTAGTGCGGTTTAATGTAAACGACCTCCCGTTTCCTTCCTTCCAGACTCCTTATATTCCCGCGCCCGTATATCCGCCATTGATATCGCCCCGGGCGGGGGCGGCGCGGGCGGCGCGGGCGGCGCTGGCGGCGCTCCAAGGGCGGTATTAAATCGTATCCACTCTCCCTCTAATGGCGCCTTGTGCGTGCGGCCATGTTTTTTTCAGTTCATATTTCTCCGCGGGATATTGCGTCATATTCCGAACAGGCGACCGCTCTCTCGGGCGCAGCGGTCGCGAACAGCCCCCGCCCACGCCCGCTTCCCCTGTGAGGCTGGAGGGGGCGGGGACGCAGGGCGGGGAATGGGTGGGCGGGAGAAGGCTGGGAGTGGTCAGGCGGAGTGCAAGGAGGCCGTGGTGAGGGGCGGGGAGTGGGGTGTGGGAGGGTGCGACGAGAGCGTGGCGAGGACAACGGGGGGGGGGGGCAGCGGGTAGTGCTCCGCGTGCCAGCCAGTTAACGCCCGCGATTCACCCCCTGCGGCGACTCCGTAATGGAAACACATAGGTGGCGCAGCGCGCAGGAAGCCAAGCGGAGGAGCCAATGAAATTCCCAACGAACTGCAACTCCATTTAAAGAATAACGTGTATTGCCTTTTAACAATTTTATTTGTTTCGTCACAATGAAGATAATACTTATACAGAGGGTGCCAAAAAATGTATATACACTTTAACACGAAAGATTTATTTAAAATTTTTCAGTTTGATCGGAAAACCACAGTAAGGCACAGTGTGATGTTCTATTAACAGATGTGACTTACACATACTAGCTTTGCTACGCGATGGGTCAATCAACAATAAACGAAATGAAGCCAAGTTGCGCGGCAGGTCAACAATAAATGAAATGACGCCAAGATTATCGCCAACGCCCAGACCGACAGCAGAATAAAGTCTCAACTGTTAATTGGGATAACAGTTACAACTGGTTTGCAAACGAGACGTTTTTGTCGAAAAGGCTGTTAATTAACCCGGAATTAATGTTTAATGCGCGTTGTCTTCTAGGTGCCTCATTGTACCATTCTTTTTTGGAACAGTAACTGGCATACCTGGATATAAAACGCATATTCGTCACACCCGCCATTTGAACACTATGAAAAAGAGGAATTTTACTTCCAACAGGATGGTCCACCGCCACATTAACACCGAGATGTTCGTGCGTACCTTGATGACTAGGGAACGGATTTCCACCTAATTACATGTTTTCACAGGAACTAGATACCTGCATTCAATAATATTTTTTTGAGTATACAAGACATTCTGAATGAATTAAAATTATTTTTATTTTACATATTTTTACATAATTTTTTACATATTTTACATATTAGTATATATTTTGTTACATATTAATTCATTTATACGTCGAAACGGAACATTTCAGATGCGCGTTTGCAAAATATATATTTCTTATAAATCATATTTATATACCTATATATATATATATATATATATATATATATATATATATATATTATACATATATATCTATACCTATATACATATTTCTTACAAATCAAATGAAATACTGTTGCGCTTCTATGACCACCGTATCTTCACTATGAATTAGCAAACCTACCCCCCCCCTTAATGCATACTCTGAGTCAAACTAGAGCGGATTTTTGTGATCAAAAGTAAATTCAACCGCATACTTGCTCATGTTTCAAACAGACATTCGTTAATTGATCAAATACTAACAAATATATTTTTCAGAAAATTATCATCCCGCATTGTTCGAGTTCTTTTTTTTGGGGGCGGGGGGAGAAAAGGTATATTCCCCTTAACCCCGTACCCCGTATGTGTGGTGAAGTCTAGAGTACAATTACTTCTGTAGAGGTAGAATCTACTCTCAGCCACTCCGAATCCTTGTTAAGAACTGATCGGCGACCTTCTAGGCTCAGAAAATTCTTATAAAGAACAATTATAAACAGAATAATGCATTTTTATTTTACATATTTTCTATTTTTTCTTACATATTTTGAAAAAATAAGAACATATGTATGTATATATTTTGCGTTTTTTATTACAATAAATACCGTTCCCTGTTGATGACAATCTAGCACGGCAATGAATAGGACGAAGTGGTTCGATTGAGTTTTCGCCGCGTTCTCCAAATCTAACTCCTTTGGGCTTCTACTTACGGAGAATTATTAAGAATGTTGTAGCATATAAAAAACCAGCTACACTGGAAAGGCGTCAAGGTATTCAAAAGTATATCGACGTCGATGGTGGGGAATTTGAGCGACTGTTGTAACTGTAAAAGTCTAAAATGATTATTGCTCATCATTTTCTGTTTATGTGATTTCAGTTTTGTTACAATAACACAATTTTTTCTTTGTTTCCAGTATATTTTTTTGCCCCCTCTGTATAATATTGAAATAATATTTTGTTTCCTAAAAGTCTATTTAATAATAATGTTGTCATGGGAGGATAGTCATGTGGTCCCTCTCCAAACACGTCATTACATTACTTATGATATTTTTCATTTGACCACTTTCATTTACAATCTTCATTCATTCAAACTGAGATAGGCGGATAAACAGTCTGCTTCCCAAGCAAAGAGATACGGAGTGCCATTTCATCACATCCTTTACGGGTTGATTTCGGATACTTCATTTGCCATATCGTTCCGCAACTGGGAACTCAATCGTTATTGCAGCTGTTCCTCGATAAACAGCGTGCCGTTCTATTAGAAACAATGAGAAGAGAATTCAATTTTGCGAGACCTATCTACGAACGTCACGCAATCGCAAACACGACCATTTTCCTGCTTCTCCGAGCCATTTCTTGTGTTTCAGTTTATCATTAAGTCTTTATGGTTAGTGCATTTGTTTTAAAATTAGGTAAATACTGTATTATAAGAAAATGAAATGTATTACGGGCACAATAAAAGTAATGTTTTATGTATTGTTATTTTTCATCTTTCTTGGTGTTGATTTCCCATACTTGACTTCTTTCAAAGTTTGTTAACATCAAGGTGCATTCAGGAAATTTGCATTACACAAGATGTAACCAGATACACAGTTGAATAGTAATTTGTAAAAAGTTACGACCCCAAATCTTAAATCAACTGACTTAAGTTAAGTAAGTTAATATAAGATTATAGAAGTGGGAGGCATCGCGGAGGCCGGAGCCAGGCGTAGTTCATTGCTAGGTCACTTTTAACGCTACGAGCTGCTTTGTTGCTACCGATTAATAGTGGCAGTTCTACCATCGAATTAATCATCTGTGAGAGCGACCTCCGAGTAGGAAGAAGTCGAACGTATCTGCTGCCCAATCTCTTTCGGAAAATGCGCGCAGTGAAAGAAGGAAAGAGCCCTACCCGGAAACAGTACCAGATCCGGGAGGAGGAGGGCACAGAAGCCATCCCCCCAAGCCAACATAGTTTCTTAACTTTATTCAATTTATTCAAAACAGTTACCATATCTAGATCGCTTGACATCAAAAGGACAGCTCCCATTATGGACATACACTATTTTTTTAAAAAATTCAAGATAATTTAAAAGCTATATTATTTCAAAAACATTTATAGTGGGAGGAAGAAGGACATAAATTACCCCCTCTAATAGTGTCTGAACCCGGCGGAGGAAGATTATGCGTGGAGAACAGCGAGGGATGGTGCGTGGAGAGAAAAGCTGCAGTGTGACTAAGCTGCACGCGAGAGTGGAACGGGCTTCCAGAGATGTTGGCAGTCGATCGCGCTCGAAACGTAAAGGAGCTAGAGTTGCGATGCGAACAGGGTGGCAAGGAGAACGTTATCAGATTGGGTGGGGACGAGACAAAACAGGAGGCGGCAGCAAGCAGCCGGAACGGAGCAGAGGGCAAGGTGAAAGGATGGAAGTGGGTGCGAGAACATCCGGGGAACGAGAGCGGAGCAATATTGGAAAGCGAGAAAGAGAGAGGAAGAGAAAACGAGAGGAGCGAGAGATGGTGCTGAAGAGCGAGGCAGGGGGGAGCAAGACCCTGAAGACGAAGGGTGAGGATAGTTCAATGGGACATAACCGGGAGAAATGACTCAGTGCATCAACTGATGTCACAACAGTACCTCTGGAGGTCCTAGGTTCGAGTCCCGACAGTGGCAATATTTTCGACGCTAGATTGTCAGTTAGGTCGAATACAGTCGCGTCTGGAGGAGTAATCTAGAGGTCGGCTGCTCCGGTCGGTAGTTTTCCGTGGTTTCTCCGATCAACATCAGGCGAATGCTGGAGCGGTTCTCAATACTACGCGCGGGAAATGGGGCGGTGACCCCCTGGTGGGAGATATCTGTTTGAAGAAAAATCCCTGCACGCATCCCATTTCACCATCGAGCGGAGGAAGATCGTCACCTCCTGATGAAAAACATGCACTGCACTTACGGGACCAATGACCTCGGTAGTTGTACCTGGAGACACTAACAATCAATCAATTCATCCATCGCCACATCCCCACCCCGACTAAAGTACCGATCAGAGCAGCCGGCCGCTAGAATTCTACTCCAGAGAGCGACTGAATTCGACCTACCTGACACAAGCTAGTGTCGAAAATCCTGCCGGCGTCGGGACTCGAACCTACGACCTCCCGGTCAGAGTCACTGCAGTGACACGAGTTGATGCCCTGAGCCACGTCTACGGGTGCGGAGGATGAAGGAGCGGATGTGGGCGGAGGGGCGGTGTGGATGAAAGAGGTGAACAGGGTAGGAGGGTCGAGGTGGAGGCGGAACGAGTTGTGCGGGGATGCGGAGGTTGCTTTAGGTGGTGGCAGAGGTGGGATAAGGAGCAGGGGATGGGAAAGGGGCGTGCCCGCGGGCACGCGAGCGTTACAGCGCAGAGATGGAGGCGCCGATGCGGAGCACGCGACGCTTAAGGCGCCGTCAGGTGCTCCCAGCGCAAATGGCAGCTCCGCCTACAGTCGTCGCCGCTGATGCAGCAGATAAGGCGCAGGGAATTCGCGATTCGTTTGGAGAGATTGTTGCCAGAAATCGGTAGAAACCTCCGATTTAGCTTTTCCAGAGTTAAACCGGGAGCGGTAGCTCAGTGCATCAACTGATGTCACTGCAGCCCCTCTGACCGTGAGGTCCTAAGTTCGAGTCCTGACGGCGGCAGGATTTTCGACATTAGCTTTTCAGCTAGGTCGAAGTCAGTCGCCGTCTGGAGGAGAATTCTAGCGGCAGGCTGCTCTGATCGGAAGTTTTCCACGGTTTCTCCGATCAATACCAGGCGAATGCCGAAGCAGTACCCTACCAAACAG
The DNA here is from genome assembly GCA_011170035.1 of Teleogryllus occipitalis. Taxonomy (NCBI): domain Eukaryota; kingdom Metazoa; phylum Arthropoda; class Insecta; order Orthoptera; family Gryllidae; genus Teleogryllus; species Teleogryllus occipitalis. The sequence continues at coordinate 19,342 of BLKR01003765.1, read as the reverse complement.
GCCGGGTTCGATTGCCGTCGAATCTCATGTGAAATTTGTTCCAACAAAACGAGTTTGACCGCTTCATAAGGGCTAGTACAACCCCTGTGAAGTGTCCTAAATCCTACCCCTTTCCTAATTCCTTCCCAATTCTGACCGCTGGGTAGTAACGCAGGGGCGCGCGAAGAGGCGCGTACGCGGAGATCCTACCTGGCGGTCCTCTTTGACAACTTACTAGACGAGACGAGACATAAAAATACAACGTCCTCTGGAATAGAGCGATAGATCATTACTCCGCGCTCAACGCTCGACCGGGGGCGAAGAGACGCATTCCGTCGATAAGTTGGATTAAGGGCAAAACAATTTTTTAAAAAATTTACTTATAAGAACTTAACATAAGACTTAAAGCTTTTACTTACAAGTAATCACAGAATCACAGTAATCACAGAGACTTTAGAAAAGAGAGTGATAGTTGTTAATATTGATATGTAGCCCTTAGGATAAATAATCATACAATGAAAATTTTGCTTGTAAGAACATAACATATGATTTGAAACTCCTGTTTATAAGTGTTAACAAATGATAAAGTGATTGCACTTGGGGTAAATGTTCACAAAGAGGATTGCGTTCTGACGCAGCATCCAGACCGAGAGTCTTTGCGGAGCACATGGAGAATCAGAATATGGAGAAAAACTTGGGTGCGTCACAGGGGCTGGAAAACCCTCTGGTACTTACAAAGCAGTAAAGAAGGCTCGTGGCACAAATTATACAATATTTTATCGCTCTGAAGACAAAATTTGCGACTGACATTTTATATTTAGTTTCTCTAAAGCAAAAAAATTCAAAAATATATCACTTTATATGTTGAGTATAATACTAAACGCAAAATTCCAGGAAAGCCGGAAATAATAAAATAACAAGCACGAAAGGACTACCAGGTCACTTTTTTGATCAAACTCCCAATTCTGTTTTTTTTCTGAAATCCGTTAGATAATATTATCTTCATTTCAGTTCATTATAAAGCATAAATTGAAAAACGGATTTATAAGAATATCCACGGTAGACATAACAGATTTTCACAGAAACGAGAAATGTCAGTGAGCGAAAGAAAGGGAAGTCTATTCACACTTTTTGTAATGAACTACGGTAACCATTCATAACAAGAGTAGGAAAATACATTTTGTCAACTCACAGAGGATTTTCCCATTAGACATGCTAAAATTACAGATTAAGCGAAAGTGGTCTTAAATAAGGATGATTAATGGAAATATGAACGTTGACAGAATAACACTGATTGATTGAACATTCATTCACAGCACGCTTCACACCGTCGATTCAGCGCCTGGATATCCATCTCTTACACTCTGCTGATCGCATTGCTTTGGCACTTAAAACAGTGTATTGAGAAGCTAAATAATTGTACGATACACTCACATGTCTTGAAATAGTTTCGGCCTGTAGGCAGCATTTAGACTTGTCTAAAAAAACTTAAATGAAACAGTTGAATTATTATAGAACGCTCATAAATATCTCAATATCATGTTTAACTGCATTCTCAAATTTAGGAAGACACTACATGTCAGTCAATTGAAATGTTATTTAATTACCTTGACTTTTATCTAACCCCGCATAAAAAGCTGTTTTTGTTATTTAGAAAAATTCCACACCTGAACAAAGCAAACAACCTTCCCTCTTTTCAGAGTGACTTTTATTATTACATCGTGTTCCGTCGCCCTAACTCATCGTTGTCTCCTTTCTTCGGCCACAATGACCCGTCCGCTACAAGCACATTTATGAATTCCAGGAGGTCGTAAGTCGTCCCCGTGAAGATAACTCTCGCCACCAACATCTTTGAGCCGCCTTCTCAGTTTCCTCCTCACACAGAAAAATAAAAATTGAGGGGGAGGCCAAGATCGTAAAATCTCGCGCCGAAATTAAAAGTCATTACTCGCTTAGAAAATATTCCGGAACTAATAAAGTATGGATTAAGTTTCCCGTCTCCCCGCGGCCGCTGTTTGCTGGGCGAGGGGGGGAGGGCGATGGAAGCCTTTCGTTACACACAACTCTTTGCAAGACGCCAAGCAATTTCACCAGAGGTCAGCACAGCTTCATTGGCGTCGGGGGAGGCGGCGATGGGGGTGCGTGGCGCGGCCCTGGTGGACGCCACAAGAACTGCACTCCATCCGTTTTCAGACTAGGGATGTACCCTTAACAGCTAAACTGTTATTTCTCAACAGTTAACGTTTCGTAACTGTTACGCAAAATAACAGTTATTTCGTTTATCCTGTTATTGACTTATCGGTTGAAATGCATAGAACTGCATTCTACTGGGCCTAATCCAAACTACTACAAGCTTTTGTGGCAACCATTTTGTTTGATAACAGCTTGACTGCACCTAATCAATCATGATTTGCCAGTGTTCTAATTATATTTATTAATACATAATTCGTCATTATTGCACACCATCTGCCACAATATTTGTACATATTGTATGCACTACAATAAGAAGTTTGTCCTTTAAATTATGTCCGTCCAATATGTTCGTTGACTTATTTCTGTCCCATTGCTGCTTGTGTGAGATCAACTAATATTTTCGTAAGTCCGATAAAATAAAATGAGTTACCGTCAAATAGCTCGCATTGTAATAATTGATATTCAATAAGCATTTCCACTTTAGCAATAGGTAAGCAAAAAAATAAAAATTTCTCATTATTTTTTGCACTCGTCACTTCACAATACACAAGTTGCATATTTGAAAGAATATTTGCGATCTGAACACGAATCACTTTTATTATAGTAATATTCTATACACCTTATATAAATGACTATTCATCCATGGTAGTTCATCCAGTCACGTTAATATCAGCTGCTTCTCTGTCCAAACATGTTTGGGAAAGTAGTGCAAACAAGCGCACAAGGTAGCTGCACAAGCTTTACGGTACTACCAACGTTATTCGTTTTGCGTGGTTTAACTCTTAGCAGTCGCCACAACTGATTGAACACTTAGCAGTCGGCCATGTCAGGTTGCTGGTCATGGACCTGTTAGAAGAAATAAAAGAGGTCATCTTCGTCAACATACTATATTGACTATATAGTATGTTGACGAAGATGACCTCTTTTATTTCTTCTGATAAGAACGTCAACAACACCAAATCAGAATTCCCACAATTCATAGACCTGTCGTTTTCCAACTTATTAATAACAGCTACTACGAGTGAACTGTTATTGTGATAACAGTTATTGAAGAAAAGTTGTTAAGCCCATCTCTATTTCAGACCCACAGGCTGATAGCACTGCAGCCGAATAGTCAATCACTCATGCGCACGACTGAGGCCTCGATGATAAAGACATTACTTCAATAATTTAAAGCGGACCATGTCGGCATTAGTTCGATCTTTTCTTTAATGTTTCTGCTCGTAAAAGGGCAAGACGAATCGGTTAGATGAACCATGTCACACCACATGGATGCACATTTCACGTGAAGCTCTTTATTCGACAGTGGTCAACTAAAGTAACATATTCTGATCAGTGTAGTGGTATTAAATTTGTAGTAATATTCATACTGTATGCAAGATGGTAAATGTATCAGTGCTTAAAGTGATATACCATCCTAATGTTTAAAATTTTATTGAACATGTCATTGGGATATCCGCTCTGAGATTACCCCATACAGCAATTTTTTCGCAAGACAATTTTTGTATTATTATGTAGGTTTGTATGTATAGTTTGATTTATGCTCGAGATTACAGCAAGAATAAATGCCAGTCTCTAGCAACAGACATTTGTTTTGTCCATCGGCAATCTTTTTTATGACCTTTCCAAATGAAGTCCGTAACTCTCTTTCAAGACGGCTGAAATGTAGGAATGTCACGTGTAAGTCTAGTTGCGTAGCCGTTCTAGGTAATGGAGGAAGAAATCTAAGTTCTGTGTACAACGAAAGGTTCAGTGGGTAGAGATTTTATCAGCTGCTGATTAGAGTAAAGTAGCGGTGCAGAACTGATTGTTTTTCTGTCGTCTAGGCACTGCACAACAGTCACGCATTCTATATGTTTGCAGCAGACTGTGAATCCTAATGTGTTCCCACATACATTTCTTCCTCCCCTGCCCATTAAGGCTTAGATCCTGTAATCTTCCTCGGCGCCAATTCTATTTTCAGTACATTGGTGTCACTTTAGTTTTCTTCTTCCCATTCAACTCATTTCTTATAGTTTTTAAGAAATTTTGCATACAACTCTTTACAAATAGTTCCTCCGAAAGCCGCAATCATGCAAACATTTACCCATTAATATAACAAAGATTACAATTATTTCGCACGTAAGCGGAATATTAGCAATTATTGCAGGGTTGACATATCTGAAAATGTCACTAGTTCAACTGCTAAGAGTCTAACATACCAAAATTATTTTTCTTAGCAATTCACACCAACAAAAAAATGTAAGTAATTAATTATATATTTAAAATATATTGAATGATATGTAAGTCTACGTTCAGCTGGCTCATTTATTGTTAGTAATGGTAGTCAAAATACAAAAATCGGATGTAACAAATATTTTCAATCCTATTTTCATCATAATGACTTTGTTTGGAACATTCTCTTCGCTGACATTAAAAGTACTGATATTAAGTAAAGCAGCAATAAATGACGCCCTTGTTTAACACGAGGCAAAAGAACCTAAATTAACATATTGCTCTCCAATCAAATGAAACAAATACCCAATTCTATGTACAAAAAGTGTGGGTAGTGGTACAAACATGTTAAAAGTGAACACTACATGCACCAACACCACAAAGATACAAAAATTAAGAGAAAAAACTTGCACCAACATCTCGACACAGGTCGCAAAGCGCTAGATTTTTCCATGCGTTAAGCCAGAGATTAAATAAAAAGGTAAAAAAAGGCCGGTTCGGCCAAGCGGTAAATTAACTCGCAACAATGTAACCCCGTTTTTTCGATAACCACGGACGCGGCTTTTTGCCGGCAACGGCAAAACGATTTTATTGCAGATATGTTAATTAGAGAAGTCCAATATTTCGGCCTACCCTCACAAAAAAAACACACGAAAATTTACGAAATCTGGATATTAGCGCTCACTTAAAAACGGGACATGATTTATTCATGGCCTCCCGTCCGCGCGTCGACGCCAGAACCTGCTTCGCGTGGCGACGCGTCGCGTCCCAGAGATTATTCGCAGCGCCGATGCGCCGCGTGTCAGCCATATTTGATTAATGACGTCACGCGCGTAATGCCCGCGGCCGATGGCAGAGCGCGCCGCCCGCTGCCTCCCGGCCACGCGATTAGGCCGCGAATTTTGCTTCGCGCGCGGTGGGTGATTTGCGATGGGCTGCGATGCTGTGGACGGAGGATGGGATACGGGGGAACGACAACGGAGGCTGACGGACGGACGGGGGGAGGGGAATGATGACCGAGGACGATGGACTGTCGCCGAAGGCTGGAACAGACGAGAGAGGACCGGAACAGATGAGAGAGGACAGGGACAGACGAAAGAGGACAGGAACAGACGAGAGAGGACAGGAACAGACGAGAGAGGACAGGAACAGACGAGAGAGGACAGGAACAGACGAGAGAGGACAGGAACAGACGAGAGAGGACAGGAACAGACGAGAGAGGACAGGAACAGACGAGAGAGGACAGGAACAGACGAGAGAGGACAGGAACGGACGAGAGAGGAAAGGATTGGAAGAGAGAGGACAGGGACAGACGAGAGAGGTCAGGTACAGACGAGAGAGGACAGGAAGAGCTCGTCTGAGGACTGAAACAGACGAGAGAAGACTGGAACAGACGAGAGCGGACTGAAACAGAGAGAGGACTGGAACAGACTAGAGATGACAGGAACAGACGAGAGGGGACTGGAACAGACGAGAGAGGACTGGAACAGACGAGAGAGGACTGGAACAGACGAGAGAGGACTGACGACGGAGGGCGGCGGACGGAGGAGGGCGGTGGACGGAGGAAGGGGTGGACGGAGGAGGGCAGTGGACGGAGGAGGGCAGTGGACGGAGGAGGGCGGTGATGGGAGGAGGGCAGTGGACGGAGGAGGGCGGTGATCGGAGGAGGGCAGTGGACGGAGGAGGGCGGTGATCGGAGAAGGCCAATGGACGGAGGAGGGCAGTGGACGGAGGAGTGCGGTGGACGGATGACGAGGCCCGTGGGCGGTGGCTGAGCTGCGCCAAACAGTGCCTTGGGCCCACGTGGTGGCGGAGACCGAATGTGGCGGGGGTGGGGGTGGGCGTTGTGCGTGCGCGGGGGGGCGGTAGCCGGATGACGCGGGACGAGCTGGCGCTTGTGCTTGCTTGCACGCGGCCGGCGCCGTGCCGCTCTCGCAACGGCCGGATGCGCCAAACACCCGTGGGATGAAGGGCTGCATCGACGGCTTACACACCATGTACACACCTCTTCCACTCTTTCCGGATTTGGCAACATGCGCTCTCTGTGCTCGAGAGGAAAGGCTCACAGTGGCCTCCAACGCCGCTGTGCTTAACAGCGACAGCGACTTTGTTTGCAACGTGGCAAAATGAATTGCGACGCAAAATATTTCTCAAAAAGTGTCCTGTTTCAATTGCGAAGATTTCGACATAAATGTATGGGTGGTCTTCAATATTCGCAGAGTGCTAATTCTGAGGGAATGTGAGCCGGTATTAAGTTCTAATTTTATGGTCTGTCCTGATATCATCAAAAACAAATATCATGGATTGTGTTGTTGTTGTTTGGTAAGAGGATAAGACAAAATAGAGGAAGAATAGACCACGTTGCGTGGACCGTTTGTTAGGATACTGCTGCGGCTTTCGTCTGGTACTGATCGAGGATACGTTGGCAAAATACTGGTCATAGGAGCTGTACGTTACAATTCTCCTCCAGTCTCGACGTGCCCATGTAGCTATTGGTCTACCAGACTCAAAAAACTTTCCACTGCGAGTTCCCAAACGTGGCTTCCCCCTCCAAAGCTCCTAATATTTCCCCGCCTGCCTGCGCTCTTTGTCACAACACATCTCTCTCTTTCTCTCGTGGGTCGCGCGGTAATTGAACACTGCGAGTTTGGCGAAAGCAAACTGATATTTGGGAAGGGTCAGGCGAAAGGCAGCTTCCATGTTTCTACAGTAGGGATTGCCCAAACGAGCAACAGAAAAAATCCATGTCTTGAAGAAGGGTTTCACTTTTCCCGTGTCATTCCAGTCTCCAGTCCAGTTTTGCCGTGGCTAGTGAGCATTGACAGTGTGTTTTATACTGTTTCAGCTGTTATTGGCGAATTTTGTTGGTGATTGTGCTTTTTATAATGGCATCTTCATCGACAGGTGTGTCGGGTAGGTGGGTCGGTGGTCGGGTAGGACAAGCTGAAAGAGTTCCTGATAAGATTGCCCCGTGCCTCTGCTAAAGTAATCGACAACGCAAAGTACCATTCTACTGCCAGAAATCTCTGCTTTTTTGAAGAAAAATGTAGCAGAGTGTCTAAATAATCAAGGAGATGCTTATGATTAATCGCTCACGAAAGCCTAATTATTACAAATAATGCAAAGTACACACACTGAAAAACGATACATTGTTGATAAAACAATCATTAAACATGGCCACATTCCTCTCCGTATTGCACCGCATCATCCAGATCCAAACCCGTTAGAACTTGTTGGGGAACCTATAAAAGGGCGAGTGTTAGTGGAAAGAATCAGTACATCGTTAAAAGAAAAGGAAAAGTTTAGCAGATAAGAATTAGCACAATACAGAGCTGGACAATGAAAGAAATGTTGCGAGCATGTGTAGGGAATAGAGGCGACACATAATAATTCAGATAATATGAGGGACCAATATATCGATGTATTAATTTTTTCAGCCACTCCTGGGAGTGTGAGTTCCTCTTCTGACGGTGAGGACAGTGATGACGAGTGGCGGTCAGCGCGATCGCTGCATCTCGCGGTTAGTGATGGAAAATTTTAACAAAACATCGATACATCGCTAAAGGGTTTTCGATGTTGATGAAAACATCGACGAAGAAACATCGATGTTTTAATTATAGACTAATAAACATGCATTTTTCTATCCATTTTTAATTCCAGTATGTAAAAGGGATATAGGGATAAGAATTTTATTATTTGATTACCAGCATGTCAGTAGTATGTTAATTAAAATTATTATCGAATGTAAAGAATAAAATTCACAAAAAACACCATGTTTCGCTAATTTACCCTTTAGTCAATTCCATTCATACACAATCGAAGTAAAACCACCAAAAATTCCCTCAGATTGCGGAGGCGAAATTTGTAGCGTGATAAAGAGGATGACGACAAACAACGATATTGCTGTGGATTGCTGCAACTCTACAACGTGTCTGAATCCCATTATTAAAAAAAATTAAAAAACATTGATATTTTTGCAACAAAATCTTTGAAAAAATCGATGTTTTTTTCCATCCCTACTCGCAGTCGCCTCTCCGTGCCACCTACGCGATTCCTTATCGCCGGGAGGGGAAATCTCAGCTACCGCTGAGTCGGGGAAGCCTCCGATTCTGCACCAAAGGTACGTCCGCCCAGTTTTTTTGTTTTTTTTTTTCGGTACAGTCATAGTGGTGAAAATTCCCCTCCGTGGTCGCGCCGGCGCAGAGGTCCACTGCGTTGGCGGCAGGTGGAAAGGTCGCGAGGGCGTGATGAGTTCGTCGCCGCGAAGGCGCGTTCAGAAACGCCTGCGCATTGAGGGCGCCGGCGACGCGTAACTGGATTGCGGCGCTTCACGCGCTTAGCGGCGACGCGTCCTGCGTCGCTCAGCGCGTGCCCCTCCCCTCACGCGTAGGCAGGGCTTGGCGCGGTGGCTCAGCGCGCAGCGCCCACGCAACCAAAGAGCAACCAATGTGCAAGCACTTTCTTGTGCTTTATGAACGTTTATGATTAGGGCTGTGATTTATATGCAATAAAAACAGCGAAATATGCTTATGTGTATGTGTGTGTATGTATGTGTGTATGTATGTATGTGTATATGTGTGTATGTATATGTATTAGTATGTATGTATGTATGTGTGTGTATGTGTGTGGGTGTGTAAATATACCGGGAGCGGTAGCTCAGTCATGTATGTATGTGTGTGTATGTATGTGTGTGTATGTATGTGTGTGTATGTATGTGTGTGTATGTGTGTGTGTGTGTGTAAATATACCGGGAGTGGCAGATCAGTGCAACTGATGTCACTGCAGCGCCTTTGACCGGGAGGCCATAGGTTCGAGCCCTAATGGCGACCGAATTTTCGACACTAGCTTTTCAGCTAGGTCGAATCCAGTCACTGTCTGGGGCAGAATTCTAGCGGCCGGCTGCTCTGATCGGTAGTTTTCCGTGGTTTCTCCGATCAACACCAGGCGACTGTCGGAGCAGTACCCTAACAAACGGGTCACGGACCGCGCGCTATCTTCCTTGTCCTATCTTCTCCCCTTACACATACACACACACTAACATGAACTACACTACTACATATTCCGGGAAACCGGTCGGAAGCTTAGAGTTTGTCCTGGCTAGGACGGTGTCCCGCCGGTGGGAGAGTCCTGGTTAAGGGGAAACCCCGCTAACCGACTGTAGATCGGCGCCGGATCTTGCCATCCATCGGGAGAAGATCACCGCCATCTCCGGAGGAAAAACATGCACTACACTTACGGGACTACTGACCAAAGCAGTTGACGCGCCCAGAATCTCAAACCAACCATCCTGTATGTAAATGTATTTGGTAATACATGCAATTAAAAAAGGAAAATACGCGAAAAAGTGTAATGTGTAAATGTACAAATAAAGAAGTGTAACGTGAAAAATATGTTCACAGCAAAAAAAGATACAGAAATCACATAAATTGTTACAAACGACAAGCATACTCCACGTTGGCGCCGTGACTGATATTGCCGATGGTAACGCTGATCCGTAGCTATGGCAACGTAAACATATCCTCAGAAGCCCATTGCTTCAGAGCAGTGCACATGATGACGTGGCGAGAGAACTGAGTCGCTTACACGCTGGCGGAATTGTAACTGTTGGGCTTCCTTTTGCGGATATGGGGTAAATATGCAACAAAAGATGCAAATATGGCCTAAATATTCAAAAATATGCAATCATGGTGATACATGCGAAAATATGCGAAATAAAAATAGCTTAAATTGATTCTAAATGCCTCAAAAAGTTCACAATTTGTTGAAACGGGGTGTTTTAATTAACAGAAAAATATTCTAAAGCATATAAAACACAACCCTATTTATGATCAATGAACATTACTATATCTGATACGATCGCCTTCATTTGCTGTTTACTCATCTGTTGAGAGTATATTAAATTTCCCATTAGAATAAAAAACTAAACGAAGGGTACTGGCGAAGAAGAAAGTGTGTTCAAATGTCAAAAAGTTGATCGGATAACAGAGCACGTTGAACATTTGCCACAGGTGGTTATGTGTGGTACTACACGTTTTGCACCTGTGGCTAAAATCGTTGGCTTGTTAATAATTATACAATTGCGCTCGTCATATGCTTTGCATCTAAAATGTGCGATCCGACTTCTTTGTACCTTCTCGCAAAGACGGTCTTCCCTTAGCTTCACCCCACCCGACATTGCAAGACCACGCCAGTGAAGACGGATTCTGTCGACTATTCATTGAAAAATCAAACTTAGGAAAATGCTTTATTCGCATGAAAAAACTAAATAATTCTGTGAAAAAATATAGTGCAATTGATAGAAAAATATACGAAGTGTGGCATAATCACATCCACAATATTATAAAAATTGACAAAAATTTTCGCATAGCAAATAACTCAGGCGATGAATGTGCATTCCGCTGCCGAAGGCGACAGGTAAGCAATGAATCCATCCCCAAATCATAATCCAAGACAGCCACGTTGAAGTTGCAGATTTCCTGCTTGCTCCTCCCGCTTTGAAGCGGCGCCCCCTAACACGCGCCAGCCACGCGCGGGTAATGCGCCTTCAATGGGCTCATCACGGGCGAGACAAACCCCCGCCACCTCCCTCCCAGCCGCCTCGCTTAAAACATTCCCTCACCATCGTCATTGCTTCCCTTGGAAATGGCGAGATGGCGGCGAGAGCGGCAGCGGAGGCGATGAGTGCGGCGGCGTGGGTGGAAAGGGCGGAAGAGGAGGAGGCAAGATGCATGAAGCGGATACGCCGATGTAGGCGGAATCGAGGGCGGAGACTATAATAGTGTTCACGGTGGAGGTGGGGATCAGGTGGCAGGGACCAGGAGGTGGTGATCAGCAGGCGGGGGCGAGCAGGCGAGGACCAGCAGGAGAGGAATAGCAGGCGGGGACCAGCAGGCAGCGACCATCAGGCGTGGACCATCAGGCGTGGACCAGCAGGCGTGGACCAGCAGGCGTGGACCAGCAGGCGGGGAACCAGCAGGCGGGGAACCAGCAGGCGGGGAACCAGCAGGCGGGGAACCAGCAGGCGGGGAACCAGCAGGCGGGGAACCAGCAGGCGGGGAACCAGCAGGCGGGAACCAGCAGGCGGGGAACCAGCAGGCGGGGAACCAGCAGGCGGGGAACCAGCAGGCGGGGAACCAGCAGGCGCGGAAACAGCAGGCGCGGAAACAGCAGGCGCGGAAACAGCAGGCGCGGAACCAGCAGGTAGGGGAACCAGCGGGCAGGGGAACCAGCAGGCAGGGGACCAGCAGGCGGGCACTAGCAGGCGGGAACCAGCAGGCAGGGGACCAGCAGGCGGGTCCAGCAGGCGGAGTACCAGCAGGCTGGGACCAAAAGGCGGGGACCAGCAGGCGGAGACCAGCAGGCGGAGACCAGCAGGGGAGACCAGCAGGAGGGGACCAGCAAGCGGGGACTAGCAGACGGGGACCGGCAGACGGGGACCGGCAGACGGGGACACAGCGTGCAGCGCCTAGGACAAAGAAGTGGGGGAGGTGATGGGGAGAAAGGGGCGGATGCAGAGGCAGAGGTCTTGCCGTAGGTGGCGGGGCGGGTTAAGGCTGGGGCAGGGGGTGGCAACGGGGAAGCCGCGTGTGGCGGCGGGTGCGATGGGGATGGCGGGTGGGGGGTCGGAGGCGGTGCAGGGCCTGAATCAGGGGGCGGCGCGTGAATGGCGCGGCTGATGAAGATGGCTGCGCGTCATCTGCATACCGCTTCAGCGGCGCGAGGGGGCGCTGATGAGGAGGGGCCGAGGCGACGGTCGCAGGTGGCTGGAGCGGCGGAGGCGGCGGCTGCGACAAATTGGAAGCGCACATCGCGCGAACGGTGCAGGCTGCCGCGTCCTCGGGTACACTGCGCGATCAGGTTGCACGGCGGTAAGCGATTTCGCAGTCTTAATCGAGAAGCGAGTTAACAGTAAACGAATTTACTAACACGAACGTGCAATAGTGATGCTACAATGGAAATGGCTCGAGAGTTATCCACCTACTATTACACAATCCCAACCAGTACCTCCAAAACACTCATTTCAGACAGTTCTTCCAAACTTGAGAACATTTACATATACCACGCATTTCGGCGAGAACTAAAATGTTTCTTCCAAGTGAATCCTATGAAAGCTGTAATTGGTTTCATAGCAGGGTAGCGAGGCGACGGGGGCGACGGGGGCGACGGGGGCGACGGGGGCGACGGGGGCGACGGGGGCGACGGGGGCGACGGGGGCGACGGGGGCGAGGGGGGCGACGGGGGCGACGGGGGCGACGGGGGCGACGGGGGCGACGGGGGCGACGGGGGCGACGGGGGCGACGGGGGCGACGGGGGGCGACGGGGGCGACGGGGGCGACGGGGGCGACGGGGGCGACGGGGGCGACGGGGGCGACGGGGGCGACGGTGGGCGACGGTGGGCGACGGTGGGCGACGGGGGCGACGGCGACGGGGGCGACGGGGGCGACGGGGGCGACGGGGGCGACGGGGGCGACGGGGGCGACGGGGGCGACGGGGGCGACGGGGGCGACGGGGGCGACGGGGGCGACGGGGGCGACGGGGGCGACGGGGGCGACGGGGGCGACGGGGGCGACGGGGGTGACGGGGGTGACGGGGGCGACGGGGGCGACGGGCGACGAGACGCCAGAGGTGGAGTTGACGCGGGCGTCAGAGCAGGAGGGCTTCGGCGACGGCGACAGGGCACCTCCCCGGGCGGGGGCAGCCGCATTTAACACCTCGACGCGCGCCGCGTCCCCTCCACTCCCCTCCGCTCCTCACACCCCCGCGCTGGGGCGATTGACAGGCGGCGGCCGCAACCCCTTCCGGCCACAATGCGCGCGGATTAGAAGCTCCCCCCGCCCCCGCCCCCGGCCCCGGGGGGAGCGGCTGACGCGCGCAGATTGCGCAGCGCAGCGCGGGCGGCTCGGCGCTACACATGTTTGCGCAGAGGCCCTTGGGGTACGCCGCATTCACTGCGAGCGCAGACTCAATGGAGCACATTACGCAATTTTTCAGCTTTGTTTCGCTTGCGTGCGAGGAGGAGAGCCACTGTTTTCCACAACCTCCCTATGCAATCGCGCAGTAACGAATGTCAACGACGACTAGAGGGGGTTCAGGGTGTGTTGCGTTGCTCTCTTCAAATGCCGATGGAGATGCGCAGGTGGAAAGCGAGGGTGCTCCAAGTTGTGTTAAGGGGTGCGCTCAACTGTTTTCCTGGATGCTCTCGGCAATCAATCATCTTTTCACTTCATATTTGTAGTGTACCCATAGAAACAAAAGAAACTGATCCACAAGATGTAATGATTCAGTACTGTTGGATTTCCATTATTGGAACGAAGAATGAATAGTAATAGATAAGTAATTAATGCAAATGAATATACATTTACATTTTCCGATTGTGTTTGTAAACACTAGTACATCTGTTTGTAATGCGGTTTGGCACTTGGATTCAATGAGACTGTGATTGACTTCGAATTATAGAAATTTTGTGAAACTGCCTTTGTCACTATACCGCTTAAGAGGAACTCATATTTTTCGAGTAGGCGGTAGTCACTTACAATATTACGATTTATGCATGCGCTGACTTCACAATTTTTGTACTCCAGACTTCTGTTAGGATTCTATTTTGTGAACGGGAATAAATTATTTGGTTGATAATTAATTATTTAAAGCCTTGTAAACGAAGTACTGATCTTCATCGATAAACGCACTCTCTTCTGATTACAACATCGCGAACATCAAAACGAAACTTGATAATCGATTATTGATTATTGAAATTCTAAGTTAAGGATCTGTTAGAAGAAACAACAATTGACGACTCGGAAGAACAATAATGAATTAATGACAATGTGGAGGTAAATTATTTTGTTGAAAAAAAAAGGGTTCAAACGTTTAAAATCTCAATGTGTAAGTCCTCGATTCAAAACACATCAGAACAATTTTGAATTCACAATGTCTGGTAGTCATAAGATACTGAGAACTTGATCATTTAGAAGTGTTGTTTCTTTAGCCTAATAACGTCGGAAGTACGTACAAGTATATACATCAAAATTGCTAGATGTAAAGCGAAGAAGTTGCAAGAAAGGCAAGCAACATCTCAGACACGTAGATATTGTACTTTTCCAATATCCTTCTTCATTTCCTTGAATAATAACTTTTTTCATCAAATGTTACATACTAATAAAAATATGTTCTTATATTTAATTACAATTTAAATTTAAAATATATAATTACAAACCAGTAAAATTTCCTCGAATTACGGAACAAATAAAATGAAAAATTGAGAACGCCAAACAGACTTGTGGTGTGTGTGTTCTCAAATATCACGAGAGCAGTTAAACGTTAAGAGGCATGTGGGCGTGTGTAGGGAGGGGGGCGTGGTTTCGACGAGGAGTTCTGAAAGTGGCTCGACGCAGCTGCGCCGGGCGCCTCTCGAGTTGCATTTCACATCAACAGTCACTCTTCCGGAGGCCAGCGGTCACAAAACCTCCTCGTTAGTGTCCCCAAGACGCGCCCGGGTCACGGCCCGTCGTCCTCGGGGCGCCCGCCGGGGGACGCCCCGCCCCCGCCCCCGCCCTCCGCCCCCGCCCCCGCCACCTCGCCCCGGAAAGGTTCCTTGCATAATTTAACCGGAGGGCATCGCCGTCGCCACTCGCCCTTCATCAAAACTTTGGTAATAAAATGAGATTGAGCGCCGGCAGCCCAGGCGCGATTCTTTCGCGCGCGCGCACCAGAAGCAGCGAAGGGAGCGAGGAGAGAAGGAAGGAGAGAAGGGGAGGAGACAAGGCGAAAGGAGAAGAAAGAGCAGACAGGTGGGAGAGGAGTAATAGAAGAAAGAAGAGGGGAGTAATAGAAGAAAGAAGAGGGGAGTAATAGAAGAAAGAAGAGGGGAGTAATAGAAGAGGGGAGTAATAGAAGAAGAGAGGAGTAATAGAAGAAGAGAGGAGTAATAGAAGAAGAGAGGAGTAATAGAAGAAGAGAGGAGTAATAGAAGAAGAGAGGAGTAATAGAAGAGAGGAGAGTTGAAGTAAAGGGTAGGAGAAGAGAGGTCGAAGATAGGAAGAAATAGAGAAGAAAGAAGAGAAAATGGAAATAAGTCAAGAATAGGATGGTAGAGAAAAAAGAAATGAATGACTGTGGAAAGTGACGGGAGAAATAGAAACAGTTAATAGGACAAAACGGAAGGGGTGGAGAGAAGAGGAAAGGAGGAGACGAGAAGAAGGCTGCGACAGAGAAGGAGAAACAAAAGGTGGGGAAAGAGTTAAGGGAATAATATAGAGAAGTGTGTAAGAAGAAAGGTACACAAGTAAGGAGAAGAGTAAAGAGAAAACCAAGGAGATGAAAGAACTGGAAGATGATAGAATGCAGAGAGAAGAAGAAGTATTACACTAAGAAGACTTTACCCATCCCACTACCAGCAAGTTGGAAGAACCCAGACACTACCAAGGGCCTTGGAGACGCTATGGGACGGAAAATACGCAATTCCCCGTCTTGAGCTCGGTTAATGTGACAGCAATGTCCATAGCTCACGACCGAAAGAAGTAATTTTCGAAGTCTTTTCTAAATCGCGGTATAAAGTTTACTTATGTGTTGAGACCGAGACGAAAAACAAGAAGGGCCTTCCTCCGTCGGGCGTTCACTTCAGAATTCGCAAGGGACACTGTCGTGCTTTACTGTACTGTTGGACGTGTAGGTTCCTGCACATGGTGGTACACATTGCTTCAAGCAGAAAGCATCGATTAAAATTTGACAAGACACAGTGGGTCGCTTCTCCTTGATTCCTAATAGGGCATTTATTCGCCATAGGCCGCACCTGATGAGTTCACACCCGCCTCCTCCAACTCCAAGGTGAAACCCAGTGGCGAAGCGAGAACATTATTTAAAGTATAGCACACCTTATGGAAGCTACGTCTACCGTTGTCTTTTATTTTGAGCGTTTCTGAAATCCCAATACTACGAAATTTCGTCATTAATAATTGTTCTATGAGACAATTACACAAACCACCAACTTCTGGATCATTAACACACTCCATTTTCACAAAAACTTGAGAGAAGCGTAACATACAAACGACCAGAAAAGGACTGTTCACCATAATACTTTGCGGTGCCTACCGACCGTCCAGACGCGCATCCTCCCCACTCCCCGCCCTAGAAACATGAGGGGCGCTAGGTTAACGTGTCTGACATGCGGTGCCTTCGGCAGCGCTAGCGAATTCTCTGGATAGCATTAAGAACCGTTTGAAACTTCTCACTCTACCGCACTTCATTGCGCTTTCGGATGCGGAATACTGACTGGCTCTCGGTATGAAAACAGAATTATTTTACGCATAGTTTTCAAGCTTTCAAAACCTCAATAACTGTTTAGAGGATTACCAAACTTATGAAACATTACTTATATACTTCGAATTACTATGTATATCGGCGGTATACGCGGTGTATCGCAGAATTTGCCTCTGGTGAAACCAACCCCACGTTCACTATGTACCAATGATATTGGGCAGTGCATTTGAGTTCGTTGATAAGACATATCGTATGTATTATCAACGACTTCACTTGAGTTCACAGGTTCATAATCTTAGATTTCTGAAAGTACTCAATTTTCAAAGGCAGTAACCAGTTACTTCATAATTATAATAATTCATTATTACGTTACGTATTCGTAATTTATTTTGACGCTCGTATAAGAATGATTGAGGTTTCTTCGTAAAGACCAAAGCTAACTGCTCTTCAATTATTGCCCTGGGCATTCTATTCCAGATTTAAGGTTTTGACTGCGACAATGGAGAAATGTTTTCGTAATAGTAGTAAAAATGTGTCGTACCAAATGATTCTGTGATGGGATTCGATTTGTCGACCCAGCGAAAAGCGCCCTGGGACGCAAGACAAACTCCTCTGTGCAAACGTACCCGTATAAAGTAAACTGAAGACGAAGTGCTGTGTGCGATGTAAAGGAGAGCGCCTGACGGACGGCTGATCGAAGGGAGTGGCCTGTTGCCAGCAACTCCGGTCCCCATCTCCCCCGCGTCATCTTCTTTAAAATGCCGCCACCAGACGCAGTCGCCCAAGCGGAGCAGGGCGTGAGCGGGCAGGGATGGAGCGAAGTGATGAGGGGTGGGCAGAAATGGGATTGGCCAAGGCGAATGGAGACGAAGAGCGGTGCGGATGGGGGGAGTGGAGGAAACGAGAGTGGCGGGTTGGAAAGAGGAATAGGGTGGTGCGGGGCGTGGCGTGGCGGTAGCTGAGAAAGGGCGGGCGGGGCTGGACGGGGGCAGGGGCTGGACGACGCGGGGCTGGACGGGGCGGGGGCTGACGGGGCGGGGCTGGACGGGGTGGGGCTGACGACGTGGGGCCAATGGGGCGGGGCTGGACGGGCGGGGCTGGACGGGGCGGGCTGGACGGGCGGGCTGACGCGGCGGGGCTGACGTGCGGGCGGCTGGACGGGGCGGGGCTGACGGGGGCGGGGCTGGGAGGGGCGGCTGTGGGGCTGGAGGGACTCTGGGCGAGGCTGGGAGGGGCTGGGAGGAGCTGGGAGGGGCTGGGAGGAGCTGGGAGGAGCTGGGAGGAGCTGGGAGGAGCTGGGAGGAGCTGGGAGGAGCTGGGAGGGGCTGGGAGGAGCTGGGAGGGGCTGGGAGGGGCTGGAAGGGGCTGGGAGGGGCTGGGAGGGGCTGGAAGGGGCTGGTGCAGGGAGGAGGCATGGCTCAAGAGCGACGGGGATGAGACAAGGAAGAAGGACCAGCATGGGCGGGGCGGTCTCCACCCTTGTAAAACAGCGCGCGCCGGCGACTAAGTGACTTCCGGTCACGAGGCAACAGCTGCTGGGGCTGAGGCACGAGCCTGCCAATCTCGGGCTGCTCCCAGCGCTCGGCTCGCACGGAAGCCCCTCAAACTGACTTCCGCTTTCAAACACTTTTTGCAGACGCAAACGAGCGAAAAAGAACCCATTCTTCCAACTATCATTTAAAGAGACGCTTTTTCGCCCACATCACACATAAACAAAGTTACTCCACACGCTAAAGGATTAAAATTAATTACTCATTCAAGTTACAGGCAGTGTTTCTTAAGGATGTAGTTGATTCAATAAGCTACAGAAAATAAAAACAAATCAGCGAATTGGTGCACTATGCTGCGCCAATGCACTATGCGTAAACTTTTTTATTAACAAGAGCATTATGACAGGCTGATGACGATTGTAAATGAACGTAGCTAAGTATTGAGTTGTACAAGAGAGGTACCCTGTCACTTGCTACACAGTGCTGCTTGCTGCACTTGGCCGTCGGCTGGTGTTTCCGCTTTCGACTATCATGCAGGCGAAGGTTGACGAAGGACTTTATGACAGTCACTATTGGTCGACGTAAATGTATAGGTGGAAAGAATATATACGATATACTATCTTGAACTGAGAGAATGGGAACATGTACGTTCATGAACCAACGCAAGATCATTTTCTGTCGTTATGTGTTGACACAGAGAATACACGAACTATTACTAGGAGAAAAGATTACATATTCTTCTTCTAGGAGTAGGATTAAGGTTGTAGGGACTGAGAACAACCGAGGAAACTTTATCATGAATTGCAAAAATGTTCTCATCTCGCCTCTCAGATCACCACGAGTGTTCCCTGTTCAAAGAAAGCCACGAGTGGGAAGGCCTCGTCTAGGCTGCCCGGAGCGAGGCGCGGCCGGGACAACCCCGTTTCTCCGCGCCGTGCGCGAAAGTGAATTACGGCGCGAGGCCTTTTAAAACGCCCTCGTCCCGGCAGAGCGCGAATCGCATTACGCGCGGGGCCACTCGGGCCACGCGCAGCGGCAATCAGCCGCCCGCGCCCTTGTTTGGGGGTGGCGCGACGCGGGCGAGCGGGCGGTGACGAGAGGCGGACAGGCGGTGACGAGAGGCGGGCAGGCGGTGACGAGAGGCGGGCAGGCGGTGGCGAGAGGTGGGCGAGCGGGCGGTGACGAGAGGCGGGCAGGCGGTGACGAGAGGC